>JAPPVO010002099.1:0-30464 GCA_030407325.1 Camellia japonica
ATCGACAGAGGTGATTCGACAAAGAAGCCAAACTTTTACAAACAACAACAAATCAAGCAATTGTGGTCTGAACGTCCTATGCCTTGACAGATTCAAGGACTTCTTTGGAGGTTGTAATGCGAAGAAACAAGAAGGAATAAACTGAAAATCAATTGTTGAACAAACAAACTTGGAATTTAATCAGTAAAATTAAACTTCCAGTTCAATGTACATGACAATCGACAGAGAATTCTTAGTTATAGAAACTGAATTGCAGATAGACTACTCCTAAGTAAGAACTAACTAAGTTAAGTTACTCCTAATGCTATAAGGGTTATAAATTTGTTTGAAGATCCCTCTAACTTTGAATTCCCAGCTTTTATATTGTTGGTCTTCAAACTCCACTACTACTCTGCTGCCATGTGTCCCATCATATAGCCAGCTACTTCCACTTCAATGCCCATGATCTTTACAACTGCCAGTAACTGTTTCTCTGTTGCAGCTTTCTCTTTCTAGGAAACATGACACGTATCATGTATGCCTTGCATGCTAACTTTATGGCTTGATGCCTGGCCAATGTTTGGCCACATTCCACTTCATTACTAGACGAATCAACAGGAAAATTGCAACTGCTACGTCTGTCTCTTTGACTATTTTCTTTTTGTCACTTGCTATGTATTCTAGGCTTCATATTCACTCGCTTTTCACTTGTAAACTTGTGGAAACTCGTGGTCTTTAAACCTAGCATCCGCTGGACCAATTCTCTGCATTTGTTACATACAATCGACAGAGAATATACAATTTTTAGTGTCAACAATGCCCCCCTCATTCAAGACAAAAAAGGAGTTTTTGCCTTGAATGATTATTTAAAAGAAATAAAGTTGGACATTTAAATATTTGGGTTGTTTATCTATAATTTGTAATAAGGCCCAAATGCTAAAAATTAGTCCAACATAATTTCCCAGAACTTTGAGTAAGCCCAACTGATCAAACTATCAAATAAAGCCCAAACTTAAAAAAGCCCACTACAAGTTATTTGAATGCCAGAATTCAAATCACCATTTCACTATTCTCTATCTCTCTCTGCTATTTGCTTCTTCAACCCTCTGACTTTGAAAAACCCTTCTGCTCACACTCTCTAATGGCGCCCAAACAAGGTCAGGTCAAAGGAAAGAAACAAACTGAGTCACCACCTATACAACGCTTTCCAATTGATTTTCAGCAGCTACTGCATCAAAACATCTTTAACAGCTGCATTATCCCACGCCATGGCAACTCTGCAGAAAGAGAACTGGGCCCTACTTTCAATGTAATCATTCCTGATGAGCTTACCCAGTACTATCCTATTACAGACACTGAAACATTATTCTTCAACAAAGCAAAGTTGTCATGGAACCATTGGGATTCCAGCCCTAATCCTCTACACACATGGCAAAGACCTAATCCAGACTGGAAACGATGGGTCCAACGAATGATGATATACGACATTGATCTCTAGAGAGCTTTAGGTATTTACGATGTCATCAGGTTATCAACTTTCTCTCTAGATATGGACAAATGGGCCATTAGTGCTGCTACATGTTTTTGGTCTTCATCATGTAATTCCCTCATTCTAAAATGTGGTATGATGTCACCTACTATTCTTGATGTTGTCCATTTGACTGGCCTCCCTTTTTCTGGTCAACATATCAGTGCCCTTTTAACCCCAAAAACACCTATCAAGTTGGACACTGACCTCTGTTATGGGAAATTTCAAACAAAGTACCAAAAATTTGGCCTTGAACCCACAGATGAGGAAAGAACAGCTTTTTATTTACTATGGCTTTCCCAACATTTTCTTTGTGTTCCTGGTTTGAAAATCACTAAAGAATACCTAGCATTAGCCACTTGCATTCAGGAGGGTATAGAATTGGCTCTTGCCCCTTTTTACTAGGCACCTTATACAGAGGTCTCTTTTCTTTAGTGGATAAAGAAATTGATCATAATGGTGGTGGTCCTTTCTGGCTTTTCCAAGCCTGGCTTTATGCTTATTTTCCTGAAATTAGGCCTACTACTCAAACTCCATTTCTCCCCACATGCCAAAGCTATGCTGAATTTTTTCTTTCCTTTAGACCAGCCACCTCTAATTCTTTCACTAAGGTGTTCACTTTTCTTTATGAACTACCTATCGACAAAGATCCTCAACTTTTCATCCCTTTTCACCAACTTCACCACACCTCATCTAGACTCACCTATGTCCATGATGATCCTTCAGTATTGGGTGATGAGTTGAGACAACAACAAAAGCATTTTTGGGCTCAGATCCTTACTCCAAGATACATTTTAGTGGGAGGGTCCCTTTAACAGAAATTTCTAACTGCAGTTTTGAAAGCTATAACCCTGTCAATGGGCTAGGCAAATGGGCCTCTATCAAACTGTTCCTTGCCCATATTTTCATCCCACTATTCATGAGCAAGTTGGAGCTAGAATTCAATTCAAAAATCAAACAGTTGTGGAGGCCCTTCTAGCCCACAATCAAGAACTATTTGATCAATTCAGCTTCTACTACTGCAAAGTCACACCCTTTCTCTCTACAAGATTCAGAGACTGGTGGCTTCTTATGAGTGCAGTAATCTTTAATAAAGAAACTCAAATATGCCTCTGGAATGTGCATCCTGACAACAAAAAAGGAGTGACCATGAGCATTGGTAAACAGCTATCTTCTTCTTACTTTATATTTCTTGTTAAAATTTCTTTTTTGTGTGTATAACAGTATATATCTTTTCTATATATATATATGCAGCTGAGTCCCCAGTCAAAGCCATTCCTTTCCCACTATCCAGAAAAGAAAGCATAAGGGTAATCCCTGAACACCACCAATGCTGAAGGTTTCACACCTTACAAACCAGGTGTGGAGACTGAACAAAGGGTTCAGACTAGAGAAGAGGAACTTCAAAAATTCTTTACATCTCAATCACAACCAGAAAGTGGTATTTCTCAACCAACATTGGAAGGTGGTGCAACACGTGAGAGGAGATCTAAAAGAAACAAGAGGAACCAGTTCCTCCACCATCTCCTGCTGCACCAGCTTCTTCCTCTTCCAGTGGTGCAGCACTTGTAAGGAGACCTAAAAGAAAGCAAGCAAGAACAACCAGCTCCTTCACAAGCTCCTGCTGCACCAGCTTCTTCTTCTTCTAGTAGTTCATCTTCTCGTCCCATAATGGTATAAATCTTACTCAATCTGTCAATTTTGTTATCATTTTAAACATAATGACATTCTATTTTGCTTGTTTAACGTTTTCCTCTTTCTCTTTCAGACATATCTTAAGTCATACAAAAAGAGAAGACTTGTTTCTTTGGCCACATCTTTTTCTTCTCATGAAGATATACCTAAAACTCATACCAACCTATATCCTCCTCTTCCTGAGAATGAAGAACTGGCTGAGGCACTAGTTAATCCTTCTGAAAGCCAAACTGAATTGCTACAGTCTCAACTAAACCCCCTTGAGGAAGAACAAATTGATCAAAGGAGAGCCAGTTTAAGAAACTTGGCTCCTGAACTGGCTCAAATTTTGTCTGAAATTCCCCAAGAAGTGGCTTTAAGAGACCTAATGGCCTTCCCTCTTAGAGGGGTGCCACATGGAACTGATGAAGTCATCACTTTTCTTGGCGTGGCTTCTTCTCCAGAAGAATCAGCAATTCCTGAACATGCTCAAGAAGATCCAGTTAATTCAGACCATGTCAGAGAAGCTCCAATTGACTTACCCACTAATTCTGACAACCACACATCTCCTATCAACAGAGGTTCTCCTGTCCATGAGCATGTTTTTAAGCCAGATGACAACCTTTTAAATGAAGTTGACAGAGCTGACACTGAGGTTTTAGATGATGAATCAACCTCAAGTGATATGAGAGTTCCTCAACCAACTATCATCATTTCCATTACTCAATCATTTCCAACACAGGTAACATTTTCTCACCCATACACCTATCTTATTATTATATATATATATATATATATATATAGATGTATACGGTTTAAAAACAATCCCCTTTCATTCTCTTATGCAAGACTGAGATGCCTTTTCAAACATCATTGACTGCTGACATGGGGGTGCAGACTACACTAGCTCAAAGTCCCTCAAGAGAGATCTTGGGTACTTCTACCTCACCTCATATTGTCACAGAGGTAATAATCTCTCATATCATTTTCCATATTCATTGTTCTTCATTTGTTAACTTTACTTTTTATAACTACAGCCTGCAGTTATTTCCCCTTCTTCCATTCAAGATTTACTTTTGGGAATTTTTGTTGTTTAAGAAATTGTTGCTAATTTGACTGTTGAAGAAAAATTGAAGCAACTATCCAATGAAGAACAAGAACTTATTGAACAATTTTTTAATTTACTTGGTCAACCATTGGATGTCTTGGCTCTCTCTCAAACTACAATTTTGACTGACTGTTTGGGAGCCATTGCACCACTGATGCCTTAACTTTTTGATCCAAACTAAGTGCAAGTCTTTCAAACCTTCATTTCAGAGCTTCCTCAACATTTAATGGCTATCAATCAATTTCAGATTGAGCCAAAAAATGTTGAGAATCAAGCTGAGCAAGTGAGGAAAGCAATGTATGTTCTAACTGAAGCATCTGCTAGATCACAATCCCTCATTGCTCAATTTAACACTCTTACAGCAGAAGAAGCTCAGCTAGAAGCTCAACTAGCCCACGTGAGAGCCCAGAAAGCTGCCATTGAACAAGAGCAAGCCAACATTTCTCAGCAAATTCTAAACCTTCTTGCTCAAGCAAAAAGTGGTCCACTAGCTTTCAAGCAAGCCCAAACCAAACTTAGGCGAAATAAGCTAAAGCATCAGACTGCTCTTCAAGCTTGAAGCAGACTCTCAATGTATTTCCAAAGGAATTAGGCCAAATGTAAAAAAATTTCATTATTTGTCCTTCTGTACTTTTGATACAAGTTTAATGAAAATACTTATTACATTTGTTTTGGATTTACTCTTTCTGTCATATATCTTTGTTTTCATGTGTATGAACTCATGCATTCCTACATGGTTGGATAATACTTCTTTAAATACTTGCTATTAATTATCCTTCTGTGTGGCTCACATTCTAAAGAAGCAAGATGATAGGCTCCTCCTCTAAGAACCTTATGTATTTTAAATGGTCCTTCCTAATTTGGAGACCATTTACCATATTCTGGGCTATTAAATCCAATTGGTAAAATGGTTTTCCACACTAATTTTCCTTCAGAAAATAATTTACTCTTAACTTTCTTGTTGTAACTTCTCTCAACTTTCTTTTTCTGAGCCACCAAATGATTAAAAGCCATAATTGTTTTTCCTTCTAAATCTTGCAACTCAATCAATAGTGCCTCTGAATATTCATCCATAGGAATATCCAAATGCTTGGCCAGTCAATTGGATCTCACTGTCACTTCCAAAGGTAATACAGCATCATGCCCATAAACCAACTCATATGGAGTTGTACTTGTACTATTCCTTTTGGAATTTCTATAAGCCCAAAGCACTTCTGACAAGAGATTATGCCAATCTCTAGGATTGTCTTCAATCATTTTCTCTAAAGTATTTTTGACAATCTTGTTTGTTGCCTCGGCTTGTCCATTTGCCTGGGCATAATATGGTGAAGAGTTTAATATCTGAATGTCGTATTCTTTGGCAAACTCTTTAATCTCATCCCATTGAAACTGTACCTTGATCGACAGTGATAGATTGGGGTAAACCAAACCTATGTATCAAATTCTTTTTCAAGAATTCAATAACTTGGACCTGTGTCACCACTTTTAAAGGTATTGCCTCTACCATTTAGTAAAATAGTCAGTGGCTACCAATAAGTAAGAATGTGCTTTAGAAGATGCTGGGAAAATTTGCCCAATTAAATCCATTGCCCATCCTCTAAAAGGCCAAGGTTTAACCACTGAATGCAGGCTGGTAGCTGGTACCCTTTGAATATTGCCATGCTTCTGGCAACTCTGACATCCTTTTGCATACATTATGCAATCTTTTCTAATGGATGGCCAAAAATAACCATACCTGTTAATCAGCCATCTCATTTTATCACCAGCTTGATGGGCCCCACAAATTCCTTCATGTGCTTCAGCCATAGCTTTCATTTGGTCTAATTTACCAATACAAAAAGAGTCAAACCATCATGAGCCTTCCTAAACAAATCATCTCCCATGACAACATAGTTTAGGGCTTGAAACCTCACCTGCCTACTGCTTTTTTCACTGGGATTCGATAGGTACTTTATTAAAGGAAATCTCCAATCTTCTTCTGTCACATCCAAAGTGAGAATAGGTAGGAAATTCCTACACCTATTTTAAGTGCAGAAAAGTTTCTTTTCTGAATTCGAATCACCTTTCCTGAGCTCCTTTAGGTATTTTTAGTCCAGAAGCTGCTTGAGCCATCTCATTAGCCTCTTTATTCTCCAGTCTAAACCTATGTGTGAATGTGATATGGTCAAAGAAACTAGTTAACCATTTGACCTTAGTTAAATGCTCTTCTAAAGCACTACTGACACATTTGAACTCTCCCAAAACTTGTTTAATGACTAACTGGGAATCTTCAAAAACCTGGAGGCTTCTAATCCTGAATTCTATGGCCAATTCTAAACCAATTATCAAGGCTTCATATTCAGCATGATTACAAGACTGTACATGTTGTGCTTTCAACTGATATGCAAACTGATACATTTGCTTATTTGGTGCAATCAACACAATACCTACTCCACCCCCTTCATCTATTTTTGAACCATCAAACATCAATTTCCATGGTTCATTTTCCACCAAGTTGACATCATATAGGTCTAAATCGACAGAAGTGCCAGGGTATTCCATCAAGAAGTCAGCCAAAGCTTGCCCCTTGACTACTTTTTGTGGCCCATATTTGAGACAATACTCAATTAATGCTAATATCCATTTACCTTGTCTCCCCCTTAAAATTGGTTTAGACAACATATATTTAATAACATCTGTTTGTGCTATTACAAACACTTCTGTTGGCAGCAAATAATGCCTCAATTTAATGGCTGCAAAATAAAGTGCCAAACACAATTTCTCGATAGAATTATATCTAGTTTCAGCATCATTTAATCTTCTATTTAGGTAGTAAATGGCTTGTTCATGACCCATATCATTTTCTTGAGCCAATAAACAACCAATCAACAGGTCAGAAGTTGATATATACAATTTCAAAGGCTTTCCTGCCACTGGTGGCATAAGCACTGGAGGGTTTGTCAAGTATTTTTTGAGCAAGTCAAAAGCTTCTTGATGGTACACTTCCCATTTAAACTCATGGTCTGACTTAATTTTCACTAAAGAAGAAAATGCTAAAGTTTTCTTGGCCAAATTAGCTATGAATCTCCTCAAAAAATTTACTTTTCCAAAAAAACTTTGCAACTCTTTCTTGTTGGTTGGAGGTCTTGCCCCCAAAATGGCTTTGGCTTTATTAGCATCCACTTCTATTCCTTTGTGATGTACTAAAAAGCCTAAGAAATTTCCAGCAGATACCCCAAATGCACACTTTAAAGGGTTCATTTTGAGTTTATATGTCCTCATTCTTTGAAATGTCTGCTCAAATGTTCTAGATGCTCATCAAAACTGTCAGATTTGATGGCTACATCATCTATATAAACTTCTAAATTTTCCAATCAAATCATGGAAAATGAAGTTCATTGCCTTTTGATAAGTTGCTCCTGCATTCTTTAATCCAAAAGGCATGACTACCCATTCAAATGTTCCTAAGGCACCAGTACATTTAAATGTTGTCTTATGTGTATCCTCTGGGTTAATAAAGATCTGATTATACCCAACATGTCCATCCATAAAGGACAAAACCTTGCTCTTGGCTGCTGAATCAACTAACAGATCAGCTAATGGCATAGGATATTCATCTTTAGGAGTTGCTAGATTCAAATTTCTAAAATCTATACACACTCTTAACTTACCATTTTCTTCATTACAGGGACAATATTAGACAGCCATTCAACATACCTGGCTGTTCTAATAAAACCTGCATTGAGCAACCTTTCGATCTCTTCCTTAACCAATAAGGTGAATTCATTAGTCATCCTTCTTGGGGGTTGTTTATGAGAAATAAAATTTCTTTTAATTAGGAGTCTATGCTCCACCAATGTTCTATCTAATCCAGGCATTTCTTCATAAGTCCATGCAAAGCAATCTACATACTCAGAAAGCAAACTAACTAGTTTGCTCTTACATTCATTAGATAGATTAGCATTTACATAGATGGGCCTCTTACAGGCCTTACTTCCTAAGTTATATTCCTCTAAAGGTCCTGCACATCTGCCTTGAGATCATCAAGTTTGGCAGGAGTTGCCTTCAGATGTTCCAGTTGCACCTCTTTATAACTCAGAGGGCTACTGTCGATTACATATTCTGCCCAAGAACAATTAGGCAAACACTTAGGGCTAAACTTACTTTCTAAAAAGAAATAAAAAAGCCTAGAAAAAGTAGATCTAATTACATCAGCTGTCTCATCCAGCTTGTCTTCTTCTGTTACTTGCACTTGCATCACTCCTCATCTTCAATAATTTCCTCTATCACAGGCATCTTCTGCTTCTGCATCAAGCTTGGTTTGGCCAATTCCTAGCCTATCTGCTTGAAACCTTCCTTAATGAAGGCCTTGAACCCTTCAGTTGTTAAGCCTTTCCCTTGCGATTTGACTTCTTCTTTATCATCACAAGCACAACCTCTATGTTGTTGACATCAGCAACAAAAGGATTTGCCTCAGCCCAGAAGATTTCTATTCCTTTTTTATTCTGACCACCACCAGTTAGAAAAATTAATGCTTGGTGTAGAGACGAAGGTACACACCCATTAAGGTGAATCAAATCCCTACCTAGGAGCACATTGTAATTAGAAGTGGAGTCTATTAAAAAGAAAGTTGTTCCCATTAACCTAGAACCAACTTGAAGCTGTAAAGCTACTACTCCTCTAGCCTTAGATGATCCACCAGAAAAATTACTTATATTTACCTCAGTAAGAAGTAAGTCATCGACAGACTTACCAATAGCCTTCAGTGTCCTAGATGGAAGAATGTTGACAATGGCTCTATTGTCTACCAAAACCTTTTCCACTGGTACCCCATCCAGAAAAGCTTTAACATACAGAGGCCTCAGATGTTTAATAAGCTTATCTTCTGGTTTTTTAAGTACAATTTTCTCCCCATCGACAGACTTAATGACCTCGATTGATCTCAATGGCTTGGCCTGTGTCTCAACTATTGCTATCTGAACAGCTGGTTCTGTCAAATCTTTAACATCACCTGCCAAGTTATCTGCCTGCTTTGGTTTGGCCTGAAACCTCTGTGGGATGGCCATAATCATGTTGCACTCCTTGGAAGGGGACAAAGAACCAAAATGAATGGCAGCCAACTTTTCTCCAAAGTCACCACCAGAACTGTCTGATTTCACTTCATCTTCTTAACCCTTCATTAACATTCTTGTTATCAATGACCATCTCCTGATCTTGATCATCTTTCATTACCACATCTTTTTTGTTATTGTTATCTTCTTCATCAGACATCAGATCTTTCTCTAACTGTTTCAGCTTTTGCCTTAACAAAGCCTTCTCTGAAAGCTTATCCATAGGTCTGTCTTCAATCTCTTCTAGTCCCATTTTCCTTTTCAAAATCTGAACTGGTTGCACTGGATGGGTCTTAGAAGTTGAACCTTTCACTTTTTTTTCTTTAGCAGCAGGAGCCAATCCTTCCCTAGTCCACACTAAGTCTTGCCTTCCAGATGGTTTATCCCCTGCAGCAGTGGACATCATAGCATGAAACCTTCTTTGTTCTTTCATTTTCTGAGTTCTTGTTTCTCCCATTGGTCTCCAACCACTCATGTGAAACTTTGGATGTGACACTTCTTGCCATCCCAAATGGGATGGTATTGGAGGTTTCACCATTCTTGGCTGGACTAGTTGCATTTCTGGCCTCACTCTTGGCCATGATGCTGCTGCTGATATCCTCCAGATGGTCTTGCGAATTGTTGATGCCCTCTATATGGCCTTCCAAATTGTTGTTGGCCACTATGTGATGCACCAAATTGTTGCTATTGCTGGCCACTATATGGCCTAGTTAGAACCTTTGGGTTCCCATAAGGCTTAGAACCCTTATGTTGATTGAGCATAGCCCTCACATTATTAGCTCCAACCAAGCATGGATGAATAGGTGCTCCCTGGAATAAGAATGGAGCATCATCCTTACCATAGTTCTCTGTAGGTCCAAAAATTTGTAAATCCCCACTTCATAGTATTAAACCTCAGGCCAACATCTTTTCCAATTGTTGAATCCCATTAATCACAATGGCCTTAGTTTTTTCTTCTCAGAACCACATCTGAAACAGATGAAACTCTTACTTAGTTCCTTTTGAACTCTTTTCCTTTTGCTTCTTTTGCCTTTCTCAGCCTTCCTTGTGAAGTTTTCTAACTTCACCAACAGAACTCTAGGATTTTTTTCCTTTTTCCTCTTCCATACACAACATTATTTTCCTTTTCTAGAGCCATGGATCACTGAAATGCCATTCAACCCTTTATCTTATCTTTATTCACAACATCCTTTCTGAATTAAATCCTGCACACAATTGCGAAATGTAACACAATTATTAGTAGAATCTCTGAAAGAATTATGCCATTTGCAATATTCCTTGCCAACTCTGTCCCTTTCTTTAGGAATGTTGTGGCCTGGAGTTAAAGTTAAAAACTTATTTGTTAATAACTCATCAACTAATGCATCTGCTTTAGACAAATCAAAAGAATATTGTCTATGTGATATAGGCACATTCTTTTTGGCTGGTTGTGTTGTTGGCATGCTTATAGATTGGTCCATCTTTCTCAATGTCTCACAAACCACAGGTTTTTTACCTATTACTTGGGCAACATCTATGTCAAATTCGACTTCTTGATAATAAGTGCCCAATGAGGCTGCATTTCTATGTTGTTCTTCTCTAAGAATGGCCTCATAACTAGTTGCTCTTAAAGACAACTCAAATAAATCCCTAAACATCATGCCTTCAAATTTTTTCCTAAGCTCAAAATCTAAACCATTTGGGCTAATCTTATTATTTCTATTTCAGGCATGTATACATGACAGCGTTTTTTGCTTTTTTAAACCTGTCGATGTACTGTTCTGCACTTTCTCCTTGTCTTTGTTTAAATTTTGACAAGTCCACCATTGTCACTTCAGGTTCAGTTCTAAAGAACTGAGCATGAAACTGATTTTCCATGTCTTGCCAAGTGTGAACAGAGTTCTCTGGCAAGTTAATAAACCAAGTAAATGCCACTTTTCGACAAAGAATGAGGAAAGAGCTTTAACTTTAAATTATCATCATAACCAGGTTCTCCACACTGGAGTATGAATCTGCCCACATGTTCTATGGTTGATTGTCTTTCCTCCCCTGTGAATAAAGTAAACTCAGGAATTCTGTAATTCCTTGGAATGGGAATTGTTTCCATCCATGGAGGGTAAGGACTCCCAAACATTGGTCTATCTGGCCTTCTCAAGCCTGGACCATACATTTCCTGTACGATGTTCATTATTTGTTGTCTGTTGACTTGAGGTTCTAAGTATTGCTGTTGCTGCCCTCCTTCTTCAACCTCCGGTTGGAAATAAGGATTAGGAGGACCAGGCCCTCTAGGCCTTGGATGCATCATGTAGGGTTCAAAATATGGTTGAGGCATAGTAAAATCCCTTGCATCTTGAGGCCTTACTTGATTAAATGGCTTATTTCTCTATTCTGCCATAGCCTGATAACCAGGCCCTTCAAATGCAAGATTATCATACATTTGTGGCCTTAGTTGCCCCCCAGGTCTCATTCCCATATTATTTACATTGTAATTAAAAACTGGGTTTGTATGATATGTGGGTTGTTCCCTCTCAAACATTGGATTTATGTTCATTCCCTCCTCATATCTCTCTTGGAGTGTGGGAGGTCTATAAAATTATACGGGTTCACTTACTTTTTCATGTTGTTGAGAGGCCATTTGGGGCTTAGGTTGTGCTCTTTTCCCTTGTGCTTCCTCTCCAATCTTTCTTGATTGACTAGGCTTGATGTTGGCTTTCTCAAACAAAGCCATTAAGTCATCAATCATCGCTTGGTTCTCATATGCTGACATGGAACCAATTGCTTGGTATGCAGCAAAAGAGCTCTTCTTGGATCAACTGGTGGACAAGTGGACTGGCCAGTTTTGGCCACATTTTGGCCATTTCCTTGGCCTATTTCTTGCCTAGCCACTGAATGGCCATCAGTTAAGTTGTCAGGTACTCCTTCAATTCCATCGTCCAACTCTTCTTCATCTTCAACCCTTTTCTCAGGATCTTCAAAGACTTCATGCTGTTTCTTCCTAGCCATCACTCCAAATTAGACAGGTCCCACTGGGTGTGCTAAAATATGTTAGCAAAAAATCTGGTCTGGGCCAAATCAACAGGGGTGATTCACACAGAGAAGCCAAACTTTTACAAACAACAACAAATCAAGCAATTGTGGTCTGAACGTCCTATGCCTTGACAGATTCAAGGACTTCTTTAGAGGTTGTAATGCGAAGAAACAAGAAGGAATAAACTAAAAATCAATTGTTGAACAAACAAACTTGGAATTTAATCAGTAAAATTAAACTTCCAGTTTAATGAACATGACAATCGACAGAGAATTCTTAGTTATAGAAACTGAACTGCAGATAGACTACTCCTAAGTAAGAACTAACTAAGTTAAGTTACTCCTAATGCTATAAGGGTTATAAATTTGTTTGAAGATCCCTCTAATTTCGAATTCTCAGCTTTTATTTTCCTGGTCTTCCACTTCTCACTCCACTGCTGTGTGCCCATCATATAGCCAGCTACTTCCACTTCAATGCCCATGATCTCTGCAACTACCAGTAACTACTTCTCTGTTGCAGCTTTCTCCTTCTAGGAAACATGACACGTATCCTGTATGCCTTGCATGCTAACTTTATGGCTTGACGCCTGGGCCATGTTTGGTCACATTCCACTTCATTACTAAACGAATCGACAGGAAAACTACAACTGCCACGTCTGTCTCTTTGACTATTTCCTTTCTGTCACTTGCTCTGTATTCTAGGCTTCATATTCACTTGCTTTTCACTTGTAAACTTGTGGAAACTCGTGGTCTTTAAACCTAGCATCCGCTAGACCAATTCTCTGCATTTGTTACATACAATCGACAGAGAATATACAATTTTTAGTGTCAACATATAGATAAATATTTTTCATAAAATTTGAATTTTTAAAATCCATTGATTAAAAAAATATCCCCAATGAATATGGAAATAGTCAAAAATAGTGAAATTTATATTTGAATGTTAAAAATTGTAAAATTAAAGGCTACTTATTTTTTTATCAATAGAAAAATCCATTAAGGTAAGCCAAACGACGCTTACAAATGAATGCATCCAACAAAAAAACTTACACCAAACAAAGTAAAAATATTATAAGAAACAAAAATGAGAAAACCATGAAAATATCCAAAAGTATTGTTCGTGCTCGTATTACGAAACTGAGCTAATCATAATAGATCGCTGATACAGTATGTCTGGGATAAAATCATAGGTTAAAAATGCATGTTGTTGAGTTGTTGCAGGTCAGAGTTTAGAAATGCATGTTGTTAAGTTATTGCAAGTCAAAGTAACTCTTTATTGCATTTCAGATAAGCTTTCGTTTGATTATAAATAAATAAATGATAAAAAAATAAAAATGATAGAAATTTAAATTTTTTAGAATTTTTTTATATATTTTTTTTTTGTAAGAAAGTAAATCTTAGTTACTAATCTTTTGAACTTCAGTGTTTTTTTTGCTTGGATTTGAATTTTACAAAAAAAATATGTTGACAACCAGTGGCGGAACCAAGAAATTAAATCAGAGAAAGCATTTATTAATTACAATATTAAAATGTTTTATAAAAATATTTCACATAAATTTTTACCATTAACTTCAAGAAAGATAAAAAAAAAATAATCAATGTGTTTGGTTTTAATTTTCTGAATTCAGTTTGCTGAAAACTAGTTTTTTATTTTTCGTATTTTTTGATTTTAGTGAATATTTTTAAAATTTTAAATAATTTTTTTACTTTTTTTAGATGCACATTACTTAGATATGTATCCAAATAGTAAAATATTTGTGAAAAAATATTTTTAAAAATTAATAAATACACAAAAATACAAAAAATGTACTAAATTTTCATATTATTTTTATATTTTTTGATATTAGTGTATGTAAGCCATGACATCAAGAGTGTGCTTATGTAAGCCATGACATCAGGAGCGTGCTTATGTAAGCCATGACGTCAGGAGCGTGCTTATGTAAGCCATGACGTCAGCAAGGAGCATCCAACGAGTATATTTTTGTGTATAAATAGAAGTGTTGTGTGTGGAGAAAAAATCAAGAACTTGAAGAGAAAATTTTCTGTGAGCTCCAAATTGTATTCTGCCCTTTCACTTTCAGATCTAAGTCTAGCATTTGTTCTTATACTTTCATATCTACTCTTTGTGAGAGAATTATTGTAAAAGAGGGTTTAAATTACCCTTATTCTTATTCCTTATTTTTTAGAGAGATTTTGTAAGGGTAAGGCTTTTATTGTTGACTGAGGCTCAATAGATAAGAATAAGTCCTATGCCAAATCCACAAGCTTGGTGGTGTATTTATTCAATTGATAGTAAAGAAATTCTCAAGGAGGTTCCTTGGGGAGTGGACGTAGGCCGGCGTGCCGAACCACTATAAATCGCAGTGTTTGATTTTCTCTCCCTATCTCTCTTACGTTCATATTGATAATTATTATTCTGTTTTTTTTTAATTAAAATTCTGAATATTGTGTTAATTTTAATACTGTGAAATTTTTAATAACCCAATTCACCCCCCTCTTGGGTTGTCTATCTGGGATAACAATTGGTATCAGAGCCTAGACTCTACTTTCTGTGACTTAACCGTCTTAGAGTAGATCATGGCAACCCCTAGTTATTCCTTACCCGAGGGACAAGCATCTAATAGGACACCTCTATTTAGCGGCATAAATTTTAGCTATTGGAAAACTAGGATGACCATACATATTCAATCTAATGATTATGAATGTTGGAAAATTATTTGCAATGGTCCAAAAATTCCTACCAAAACTGTAGATGGACTTAAGGTACCAAAACCTGAAGATGAGTGGGATGAATCAGATACTAAAATGGCCCAAATTAATGTCAAAGCTACAAACATGTTGTACTGCGCCTTAGATGCCAACGAGTTCAATAGAATTTCCACATGTAAAACCGCAAAAGAAATTTGGGACAAGCTTATAGTGACTCGTGAGGAAACCGAACAAGTTAAAGAATCTAGAGTCAGTTTGCTAGTCCATAATTATGAACTTTTTAAAATGAAGCCTAATGAAACTATTCCTCAAATGTTTACTCGTTTTACTGATATTATTAATGGTTTAACTTCTCTTGGCAAAACATATACTAATGCTGAAATTATAAGAAAAGTGCTTAGGTCATTGCCAAAAAGTTGGGAGACAAAAGTCATTGCCATTACCGAAGCCAAGGATTTATCAAAGCTAAGTCTAGATGAGTTAATGGGATCTCTCTTAACTCATGAGCTCATAATGCAAGAAGGAAAGGAAGAGGAGGACAACAACAAGAAGAAAGGAATAGCCTTCAAATCCACCTCGAAACATCAAGAGGATAAGGAAGATGATTCAGATGAGGATGAGGAAATAGCATTCATCACTAGAAAGTTCCAAAGGTTTGTGAGAAAGAAACAAGGCGTACGAATTTTTTTCAGAAAAGACTTCAACAACAAGGATTTTCAAAGAGGAGAAAATCACAAAAAATCTGAAGTAACCTGCTACGAATGCAACAAACCTGGACACTACAAATCAGAATGTCCAGAACTTAAGAAAAAATTCAAGAAGGACAAGAAGAAAGCTATGATTGCAGCATGGGGAGAAGATAGTGATGAAAGCGACACAGAAACCAAAGTTTGCAAAAACGATGTTGCTAACCTATGTTTAATGGCACTTGGAAATGAAAATGAGGTAAATGACAAATCCTTTACATTTGATGAATTACAATTAGCTTTTGATGAATTACGGCCTCGTTTGGGAACAGGCTAATTTAGTAACTTTTTGGCTATTTGGCTAAAAAGGTAGGTAAAAAAAACTTATATGTTTGGGATGACTTTTTGGCTAATTACGAAAAGATGTGCAAAAAGTAGAGAGAAAATAGAATCTTTGACTTTTTGGTATGAGTTGTTGGCTTTTTGGCTAAAAATGTAACTTTTTGGCTTTTTGGCTAAAAAGGTAAGTCCCCAAACGGGGCTGTGCTGAATTTAAGAAACTTAGTTTGAAAAATAATTGTCAAAAGAAAGTAATTTCAAGTTTATCAAAAGAAAATAAATCATTGACTTCCAAGATAAATGTTTTAGAAAATGAAGCCATGAAAATGAAAAAGGAAAATGAGATTTTAACTCAAAAAGAGTCTTCAATTTCTGAAAAACATTTAGTTGTATTGCAAAAAGAAAACGAGTCTTTAAAAAATGAGCAAATTATTTTGAAAGAAAATATTGAAGACTTGAAAACTACTCTTTCAAAGTTCACTCAAGGTAGAGAGACTTTAGATAAAATTCTTAAAAATCAAAACCATACTTTTGGTAGAGCCGGAATTGGATATAAACCTTTTTCAAAAGTAAAAACTGCCAAAAATGGCTTTGTATATGCATCTTCTAATCACTTTCATCTCACATGTCATTTTTGTGGAACAAAAGGTCATATTTCACCTTCATGTCCTATTAAAATAAATCCTTTTGCTAAAATAAAAAAGATGTGGGTCCCTAAGGATATCCCGAGAGTGTCAAATTCTAACTTTTATGGACCCAAGAAAAAATGGATACCAATAGAGAAATCAAATTTTTGTAGGTATGTTTCAAGACAAAATCCAGTAACGATAGATGGTATCTCGACAGTGCATGTTCGAGGCACATGACTGGAAATAAAGCTATGTTCGCCACACTTCAACCAAAGGATAGCGGATATGTGACTTTTGGCGACAATAGCAAGGGTAAAATCATTGGTGTAGGAAGTATTGGTAAAAATCCCTCTCCTATTATTGAAAATGTTTTATTTGTTGAAGGTTTAAAACATAACTTGCTTAGTATTAGTCAATTATGTGATAAAGGTTATAGAGTTATTTTTGAGAAAACTCATTGCACTATTGAAAACACCCTAGAAAATAAAACTTTATTTATAGGTTACAGACATGAGAATGTATATGTGTTTGATTTGCACGATTTGTCTTCTCATTTTAATATTAAATGTTTATCTGCTATAAACGATAATGGTTGGCTTTGGCATAGAAGATTAGGACATGCTCATTTTGATTTAATTTCCAAACTTTCAAAAAATGAGTTAGTCATAGGTTTACCAAAAATTGTTTTTGAAAAAGATAAACTTTGTGATGCATGTCAATTTGGAAAACAAACTAGAATTTCTTTTAAATCCAAAAATATTGTTTCAACTACTAGACCGCTTCAACTCTTGCATATTGATCTATTCGGACCATCTAGAACATTAAGTTTAGGAGGAAAATCTTATGCCCTTGTTTGTGTTGATGATTATACTATATATACATGGGTATTATTTTTAGCACACAAAAATGAAGCTTTTTATAATTTCTCAAAACTTTGTAAAAGAATTCAAAATGAGAAAAATCTTAATATTTGTAGTATTAGAAGTGACCATGGTAGAGAATTTGAAAATGATGATTTTATTATGTTTTGTGATAACTTAGGAATAGATCAAAATTTCTCAGCCCCTAGGACTCCTCAACAAAACGGTGTGATTGAAAGAAAAAATAGAACTCTTGAAGAAATGGCTCGTACTATGCTTTGTGAAAATAATTTACCTAAATATTTTTGGGCGGAAGTTGTTAACACTGCATGCTATGTTATAAACCGTGCCATGATTAGACCTATTCTTAAGAAAACCCCTTATGAACTTTGGAAAGGAAGAAAACCTAATATTAGTCACTTGCGTGCTTTTGGTTGTAAATGCTTTGTATTAAATAACAATAAAGATAACTTAGGAAAATTTGATGCTAAATCTGATGAAGCTATATTTCTTGGTTATTCTATGTCTAGTAAAGCTTATAGAGTATTCAATAAAAGAACTCTACTTGTTGAAGAATCTGTGCATATTGTTTTTGATGAATCTAACGATATTATTTCCAAGAATCTTGTAAGTAATGATATTGTAGAAAATCAACCAAGCATGGAGAGCATTTACAAAAAGGAAAATGAAGAAAATCCATTACACGAACATGAAGAAGAAATGACAATGGAGAAACTTCAAGAAATATATGCTCTTCCAGAAAGTGACTCAAATCTACCAAAAGAATGGAAGTATGCTCATGGCCACCCCAAAGACCTCATCATAGGTGATGCGGTGGAAGGTATAAAAACTCGTTCCTCTATTAGAAATATTTGTGGTAACTTAGCATTTGTTTCACAAATTGAACCAAAATCATTTTTAGAAGCTGAAAATGATGAAAACTGGATTTTAGCAATGCAAGAAGAATTAAATCAATTTGAAAAAATGAAGTTTGGTTTTTGACCCCTCGACCTAAGGATCATCCCATTATTGGTACAAAATGGGTTTTTTCGAAATAAAATGGACGAATCTGGAGTTGTTACTAGAAATAAAGTTAAATTAGTAGCTCAAGGCTATAATCAAGAAGAGGGAATTGATTTTGATGAAACGTTTGCACCAGTTGCTAGACTTGAAGCTATTAGAATGTTACTTGCTTTTGCGTGTTTTAAAGATTTTAAATTATATCAAATGGATGTTAAAAGTGTTTTTTTAAATGGGTACATTTTGGAGGAAGTCTATGTTGAACAACCTCCCGGTTTTGAAAATCATAAATACCCTGATCATGTTTTCAAACTTTCAAAAGCTTTATATGGCTTGAAACAGCTCCTAGAGCATGGTATGAAAGATTGGAATTTTCTACTTGACAAAGGTTTTTGTAGAGGAAAAATTGATACAACACTTTTTATAAAAATCAAAAAAGAAGATATGCTAATTGTTCAAATTTATGTTGATGATATCATTTTTGGTGCTACTAATGAAAATTTGTGCAAAGAGTTTGCTAAAGACATGCAGGGTGAGTTTGAAATGAGTATGATGGGGAATTAAATTACTTCCTTGGTCTACAAATTAAACAAACTAATGATGGAATACATTTAAATCAAACGAAATATATCAAAGATCTACTCAAAAGGTTTGAAATGGAATCATCAAAGCCTGCAGCAACTCCAATGAGCACATCGATAAAAATCGACAAAGATGAGCAAGGTAAACCTGTAGATGAAAAGAAATATCGAGGTATGATTGGTTCTTTACTCTATCTTACTGCAAGTAGGCCCGACATAATGTTTAGTGTTTGTATGTGTGCACGTTTTCAATCCGCACCAAAAGAGTCACACATCACCGCAGTCAAACGTATTTTCAAATATCTTGTTGGCACTCAAAATTTGGGATTATGGTATCCTAAGGGAACACCTTTGAACTTTTTGGTTACTCAGATGCCGACTTTGCGGGATGTAGACTTGACCGAAAAAGCACTAGTGGCACTTGTCATTTTCTTGGACACTCACTCACTTCTTGGTTTTGCAAAAAACAAAACTCAGTGGCTCTGTCAACTGCTGAAGCAGAATACATTGCCGCCGCTGGGTGTTGTGCACAATTACTTTGGATGAAACAACAACTTCAAGATTTTGGACTTCACTATGATAAAATTCCTATAAAATGTGACAACACAAGTGCCATTAACCTTTCAAAAAAATCCTATTCAGCACTCACGCAGTAAACACATTGAAATAAGGCATCATTTTCTAAGAGATCATGTACTCAAAGGTGACATTGAACTCGAATTTGTGCCTACAAATCGTCAATTAGCTGACATATTTACTAAGCCTCTCAATGAAGAACAATTTTGTTATATTAGAACAGAACTTGGTATGATGAATACTCCAAGATAATGTGTATATGAAAAAATGATTTTTTTTGTAAATAAATAATTAAATAAAATAACTATAGTAATAATAATTATTATTATAAAAAATATTAACAATAATAAAATATACATAATTTATATATATAATTTTTTTTTCTTCTCTCTCTCTCTCCGTTCCGTCTCTATCTCTCCACTCTCTCTCCCCTTACTCTCTCTTTTTCTCTTTCTCTTGATCTCTCGCTCTCCCCTTCTTCCTCAGCCGACTCCATATCCATGTTCACCATCGTCTACAACCATTTCCACCATCCACAAAATCATCCATCACTTTCATCACTACCATCATCCACCCAAATCCCTCACCAATCCATCGAACTCCATCACTTCTCCACCCGAAATCTGCATCACCATCGTTACCAATTCATCAAGCTCCATCACCGAACCATCAAGATCCGTGACTGATCCATCAAGATCCATTGCCGATCTATACAAATTTGCCACCGATCTACCCAATCTTCTCCATTTCTTCCGATCATCAAGGTCATCACCGATCAACATGTTAAAATTCTTGTTACACTGTGTTGTATTTTTTTTTTGTTATATGTGCTCCAAATTCTCTTGGATTTAATAATGGTTGCTTCTACCTTGTTTGAAGAATTTGTTTTTATTTTTATTTTCTCCTTTTATGCTAGTGCACTTGGTGTAGTTGTTTATGGCCAGATCTTAAGGGCCCTTGGTATTATAGATTGGTAATTTGTTTCTTCAAATTTATGTAATTTTTAGTGCATTAATTCAGGGGGAGACTCATATATTTTCATTATAAAACTAAAAAAAAAAAAAAGGGGCATGTGTAGATTCTGTGCATAATTTTAGGGGGAGTATATATACATTTTTTTTTACTCCTTGTCTGTCATACTCCTTATCTGCACCAATAAACAAATTTTTTTTTATGCAACGACAGAATTAAAAATAAATAAATAATAATAATAATAATAAAATAATAATAACATAAATAAATAAATAAAGGAAGAAATGCTCGCATTTTATTTCAGAAAAAGAAAATATTACTCGATTACATGTAAATTTTCAGAAGGCTTCACAGATTTTTTCTTTTTCACTTCTCTCAACAATTTTTCATGAGCCTCTTTCACATGTCTCTCTCTATTTTCGATTTCTGTGAGTCTTGGCATTATCACCGTTGCATAATAATGCACTGCATTCTCCAACTGTGCATTTTTCCTTTTTAGCTCTTTCTTCTCCTTACACATATTAACTAGTTGTTGTTTTAACAAGCACACCTCATCTCTCCATTGCTGATTTTCTTGTACTCTTGCCTGTAATCGTCGCCCATATTGGAAACTGCAGTCATGGCCTGTGTACTAAGAGCCATAGTGTTATTAATAGCATCGAAATCAATTCGATTGCCAATAACACTAGAACCCTCATTTACAGGCATAGCATGTGCCTGCGTCACTGGTACTCTCTCATTTGCCTGCGTTACAGGCACCTCATGCAGGTCCGACTCATTGATCGATAAGGTAAGAAATGACATGATTACAAAAGACGTTAAAACAAATTTTTCTCTCAAACACTTGATGATTTCGTATCTTTGCCTCTGATCTGTGTTACTTTTTATACACTCCATTGATCCATTGCTCGATGCATATTTGCTATATCTGCTCAAATCTTTTGTTTGTCAATCTTTCCTGCGCTCGAGATGCTCCAAAATCCCCACAATGATTCCGACAAGACAGACGGCCCATTATTTTATTTTTGGCCGCTCAGATTATTGTGTCAAATGTGTTTGTTTCTTATCTTCATCTTTATTTTGATGATGTCAAAGGGGGAGAAAAAATATGATTGCTTTTGAAAATTATATGTTGCAGGGTTATCAAATATTTTGTCAATTTTATTTTGTGTCAAATCCATACAAATATTGCCATCATCAAAAAGGGGGAGATTGTTAATCATATTATTTAATTTTGATTATTTAATTTTGATGATGTCTAAAATATTATTTGTAACAATTTAGATTTTTTTAATGTATATATTTATTTGATACAAAATATTATCTTTTTAAAATATATTTGTTAAATATTACTTAAATAAAAATATTTTTGAAAACTTTACTATTCACTTTTTGAAAAATTGAGGCTGATCACTATTTACTTTTTGACCAAATTATAAATTGATTAGTTGTATTATTTTGACAAATTTGATATTGATGGGTTGTCTTGTGTTGACAAATTTAATATGGAGTGGTAGAATATATTTAGTTTAAAATCTCTACAACATATACAATATTTTAAAGATGGCATACATTTTCAGATCCATCATAAATATCATTTAAAGAGATTTTTTCTGTATGCAAATATTTGATTAGAACATTATATATATATTGCATATAATATAAATAGAATACATCACGTGCGCTATTAAATTTTTTTTTTACATTACATTGATTATATCATATCACACTACACTACATTGATTATATCTTATTATAATCAAACAAGAAGAAAAAGATGGAGTTATATATATATATATATATATATATGTATATATATATATTATAAACTAGATGGAGAAAATTATTTGTTTGTTTGAAAGTTATGAACTTTGTATTAAATTGTCTACAAAAACGGTGGCTCCATGTTTGAAAAAAACAAAAAGAAAAATCAGTCTTATTTTTATCTTTTTAATTCTTATCATTTGCTGACTATTCAAAATCAAGGAGTGTGCTTATGTAAGCGATGACATCAAGAGTGTGCTTATGTAAGCGATGACATCAAGAGTGTGCTTATGTAAGCCATGACATCAGGAGCGTGCTTATGTAAGCCATGACGTCAGGAGCGTGCTTATGTAAGCCATGACGTCAGCAAGGAGCGTCCAACGGGTATATTTTTGTGTATAAATAGAAGTGTTGTGTGTGGAGAAAAAATCAAGAACTTGAAGAGAAAATTTTCTGTGAGCTCCAAATTGTATTCTACCCTTTCACTTTCAGATCTAAGTCTAGCATTTGTTCTTATACTTTCATATCTACTCTTTGTGAGAGAATTATTGTAAAAGAGGGTTTAAATTACCCTTATTCTTATTCCTTATTTTTTAGAGAGATTTTGTAAGGGTAAGGCTTTTATTGTTGAGTGAGGCTCAATAGATAAGAATAAGTCCTGTGCCAAATCCACAAGCTTGGTGGTGTATTTATTCAATTGATAATAAAGAAATTCTCAAGGAGGTTCCTTGGGGAGTGGAAGTAGACCGACGTGCCGAACCACTATAAATCGCAGTGTTTGATTTTCTCTCCCTATCTCTCTTACGCTCATATTGATAATTATTATTCCGTTTTTTTTAATTAAAATTCTGAATATTGTGTTAATTTTAATATTGTGAAATTTTTAATAACCCAATTCACCCCCCTCTTGGGTTGCCTATCTGGGATAACAATATTTATTTGGAAAATAAAAATATGTAGAAATAGAAATTATATCAAAATTTATTAAAAAAATTAAATATAAATATGTTGTAGTTGAATTGTCATATAATAATTATATATATATATATATATTAAATTATAAGATTATAAAAATAAAATTTTTTAATTAAATTAAAATATCAACTATATAAAAGAAATTCAACAGCGATTAACTAAGAAATAGTCACATAACAATATCTAAATCTAAAAAGAAAAAATATTGAAAACATTTAAACGATAGACACATCTTAGTGTGTAGAGTGATTAATCAATTGAAAAAATAATTCAAATCGTAAATCTAAATTTTAAAGGTTCCTCGAGAGTATCATTGTTGTGTAGATTTTTCCTCCTATGAGTTGTGATTATATAAAATAATGTAGAAAATGAAGTATAATTTCATATATAGAATCATTATAAAATTTAAAAGATAAATCCATAATATAGAATTGGTATTGGGTATAGAATAATGCATGAAAAAATAAAAAAATATAAAAGGGCAAATTTTCATTAAAAAAATCCTAATACCCTTGAATGAATTAAAATTTACCATAAAAATATATAGAAAATAAATATTTGTCAAATAGAATAGGTCAAGTTAGTATAATTTAAATTAGTTTTGGATTTATGTAGAATTCTATATGTAATTAAGAAAATACATGCTGACGTGCCTCTTTTTTTTAAAAAAAAAAAAAAAACAAAAGCCCTTATAATGTGCCACTTAAATATGAGAAAAACACTACTTTTAATATATATATATATATATGATGATGTGTATTGTCCTTATTAATAAATTTATATTAAGATATAATAGAAATTAAAATTTTAATTAGGCGTAACAAATTATTATTGGATATAAATAGAATAACCCGGTACAAAACTAGGCTGAGAAGCACAGATAACAGGGAGATTCTATTTGCGCCCAAAAAATCATTAAGCACGCCTAATTTCTCAGTACACTCCATTAAATTATTTAGGATTATAATTTCCTCTCAATGCACCCTATGTTTTTTTTACAAATTACCCTTCAAAGTACACCCAAATAATAAACAAATCAAAAATTTCAAATTACACCACTTTGAAAAACCCATTCATAAACCCTTAAACAAATTTCTCATTACAACTATCTGTTTTATTCACATACAAATAATGTTTGGTGTGAGTTATTCTATATGGCATCATATTTACTTATATGCGTTCCTATTATTTTAGTGATAACCCCATGAAACACTTGGTTGAAAAACCCCATGATAATTCCATGAAAATTGAAAAACACTTCTATTGTTGAACCTCCATGGCATCTCCGAATGACCATCTAACAATTCACAAGAACTAAAACTTTCCGGGATAATACTAGTTGATGTTCGATTAATTGAACGAGACATTACTTATTTTTCGATTTGATTAATTAAACAAGATACTATTTTTTTCAGGGAAAGTCTACAATGTGCACCTTATAAAGGGCATATGATATGCACTTCTTGTGCGGTCCATATCGTGTCACATCATAAAAAGTGACCTACTAAGCTGGTCATGTAACAGGTTACAAAAAGAATCATAACTTTTTTTCAAATATCATAACAATACTACAATGAATCATAACAATGTCATAATATTCACCAAAGTGTCATAACAAAGACACTATAAATCATAACAATATAATGACAACTCATAACAAATATAGTTATTTGTAATTAATTATCATAACATTTGAATCGTAACATTTTTTATTATGATTCACCACGATAAATCATAACTTTTGGCAGTACAAATCATAACTTTTACTAATGAATCATAACCCCAACTTTTTTCTCCACAATCATAATAAGATTAACGAAATGTCATAACTTTTACTAATGAATCATTCCACTACAAGAATTTTCATTTTTGACGACTAAATTTTTAGTCATCGAAGGCCTTTAGCGACTAAATTTTTTGGTCGCAGAATTAGTAGCCGAAGAGTAGTTGGGAAAGCTATTTGGCGACTAAACTTATGTTAGTCGCCAAATGTATTCATTTGCCAACTAAATATTTAGTCGCCAAAAGGTTGGAAAAAAAATTAAATAATACATTTTCAGCGACCAATTTTTTTGTCGCCAAAAGCCTCAATTATTGTTAATGACCAAATATTTAGTCGCGGAAAATGTTTTTAGCTACTAAATATATTAGTCGCCTAAAGTAAATACTAGTGTTTTGGCTACTAAAATTTTAGTCGCCTAAAGTCAAATTTTTGTGGCTACTAAAATTTTAGTCAGCAAATAATTTTTGTTTTGGCTACTAAAAATTTAGTCGCCTAAACACCCACATTTGTGGCTACTAAAATTTTAGTCAGCAAATAGTTTTTGTTTTGGCTACTAAAAATTTAGTCGCCTAAACTCACATTTTTGGCTACTAAAATTTTAATCGGCAAAAGTGTTTTTATTCTTCAGCTTTTGTTTTTAGCTATGAAATATCTTAGTCGCCAAATGTTTGATTTTCTTTTGGCTACAAAATTTTTAGTCACCAAATGTTTGATTTTGTTTTGGCTACAAAACTTTTAGTCATCAAATGTTTGATTTTCTTTTGGCTACAAAACGTTTAGTCACCAAATGTTTTATTTATTTTTATTTTTTATTTTTGCTACAAAACTTTTAGTTGCCAAAAACATGATATTATGTTTTAATTGCAAATATTATAATTTCTCCATAACCTGTCGGTATTCCATGCAACCTGTAATACGTAAATAAATAAAATGATACATATACTATCAATCATTCCACGATCTGCATTCGTATACAAAAAATAAAAAACTTTAACTGTCAAATTACATACCAACTATTGTCCAAACTAAAATAATAATTCCATACAAAATATAGAATCATACAAAAATCAAAGCCCTCCATATACAAAAATTACATTTACTACCATGTGAAATGACCATTTGGCATGGTACAAATTACCATTGTAATCTGTACTACGACAAAAGGTGATGCATGTACCAAAACAAAAGTACATCTATGTACCACGACAAAAAATCATATATATATACGGTGACAAAAGGTGATCTATGTACCATGGCAGTAATTATCTGTTGGCTGCCAAAAGTTTTTTGTATCAGTAATAGTGAACTGCACAAAAGCCATGGACAACAAAAGTATTATATTAGTTTTATACAAAAGTGAAATTTCTTCTCCATACACCAAAATATTACTTTGAAAGTCCACGCAATAAAGTCATCTACAAAAAACAAAAAAACAAAAAAAATTAGAATTGGACCCATAAATGCCCAACTTCATGAATGAATTTGGCAACAAGTGACAAATAACATATCAAAGAAGCAACCTTCCATGATGAATCAATTATCACTCTTTCTAAAGTCTTTTGTTATAAGGAACATTGTTAAATGCAGAACAATCATTACTAAATCTGTCATTACTAACATAAAGCTAATGTAACAATCTTCTATTTGTATGCAACATGTATCCAAATTCTGTGGCTAAACCAATATCAAAGCCCAATGTGAATATAAAGTATTCTTTTTACCAACTTCCTCATTAATTGTTTGCAAAAGGCAATTGAATCATTCGATTGGATATAAAACTATCCCTACTTATTAATGTCTGACAGTGCCATTTCATTCAGGATATTAGAACATGTGAGAAAAATAATAACAAAAATAAAGTTCAATCACAAAAGGAAATACGTAGAAATGTATGTTGAGACACTTGTAAACGGTTCATCAAAGAAAGAATACCTAATATCTCATGAAGCACAAGGCCTCAGAAACACCATTCAGAGTTTGATACTTGTATGAAAGCTTAAATATAATATAACACAGTTGTGTACATTCAATAAATTAATATAATATAACAAGGCGTATTCAGCTGTTTTGAATTTTCGCCCCCAAAACGCCCTTTTCTCGAGTAAGTTTTGGGTGTATTCGGCTCTAACTCTAAACCTACGGGTCCGAATAACATTCCGTCAGTTGTCACAAGTCCTATTTGTCATGGGGAAGCTGCCCGTGAGAGTCACACGGTGGTTCGGGGGTTGTTTTGAATTTTCGCTCCTGAAACGCCCTTTTTCGACTAAGTTTTGGGCGTATTCAGCTCTAACTCTCTACCTACGGGTCCAAATTACGTTCCGTCAGTTGTGACAAGTCCTATTTGACATGGGGAAGTTGTTTGTGTCAGCCACACGGTCATTCAAGGGCTGTTTTGAATTTTCACCCCCAAAACGCCCTTTTTCGACTAAGTTTTGGGCGTATTCAGCTCTAACTCCCAACCTACGGGTCCGAATAATATTCCGTCAGTTGTCACAAGTCATATTTGTCATGGGGAAGCTGCCCGTGAGAGTCACACGGTGGTTCGGGGGCTGTTTTGAATTTTCACCCCCGAAACGCCCTTTGCCGAGTAAGTTTTGGGCGTATTCGGCTCTAACTCCCAACCTACGAGTCCGAATAACATTTTGTCAGTTATCACAAGTCTTATTTGTCATGGGGAAGCTCCCGTGAGAGTCACATGGTGGTTCGGGGACTATTTTGAATTTTCGCTCCCGAAACGCCCTTTTCCGAGTAAGTTTTGGGTGTATTCTGCTCTAACTCTAAACCTACAGGTCCAAATAACATTCCGTCAGTTGTCACAAGTCTGATTTGTCATGGGGAAGCTGCCTGTGAGAGTCACACGATGGTTTGGGGGTTGTTTTGAATTTTCGCCCCCGAAACGCCCTTTTTCGACTTAGTTTTGGGCATATTCGGCACTAACTCTCTACCTACAGGTCCGAATTACGTTCCGTCAGTTGTGAGAAGTCCTATTTGACATGGGGAAGTTGTCCGTGTCAGCCACACAGTCATTCAAGGGCTGTTTTGAATTTTCACCCCCGAAATGTCATTTTTCGACTAAGTTTTGGGTGTATTCAGCTCTAACTCCCAACCTACGAGTCCGAATAACATTCTGTCAGTTGTCACAAGTCATATTTGTCATGGGGAAGCTTCCTGTGAGAGTCACATGGTGGTTCGGGGGCTATTTTGAATTTTTATCCCCGAAACGCCCTTTGCCGAGTAAGTTTTGGGCGTATTCGGCTCTAACTCCCAACCTACGGGTTCGAATAACATTCCGTCAATTGTCACAAGTCCTATTTGTCATGGCGAAACTGCCTGTGAGAGTTACACGGTGGTTCAGGGGCTGTTTTGAATTTTCACCCCGGAAACGCCCCTTTCTGAGTAAGTTTTGGGCGTATTCGGCTCTAACTCCCAACCTACGGGTCCGAATAGCATTCCGTCAGTTGTCACAAGTCCTATTTGTCATGGGGAAGCTACTCGTGAGAGTCACACGGTGGTTCGGGGGTTGTTTTGAATTTTCACCCCCAAAACGCCCTTTTTTCGACTAAGTTTTGGGCGTATTCGGCTCTAACTCCCAACTTACGGGTCTGAATTACATTCTGTCAGTTCTCACAAGTCCTTTTTTTCATGGAAAAGCTATCCGTGAGAGTCACACGGTCGTTGGGAGGCTATTTTGAATTTTCGCCCCTGAAACGCCCTTTTTCAACTAAGTTTTGGGCGTATTCGGCTCTAACTCCCAACCTACGGGTCCGAATAACATTCCGTCAGTGTTCATAAGTCATAGTTGTCATGGGAAAGCTGCCCGTGAGAGTCACACATTGGTTCGAGGGCTGTTTTGAATTTTCGCTCCTGAAACGCCCTTTTTCGACTACGTTTAGGGCGTATTCGGCTCTAACTCCCAACCTACGGGTTCGGATTACATTCGTCAGTTGTCACAAGCCCTCTTTTTCATGGGGAAGCTATCCATGAGAGTCACATGGTTGTTCGGGGGCTGTTATGAATTTTTGCCCTCGGAAAGCTCTTTTTTGAGTAAGTTTAAGGCGTATTCGACTCTAACTCTCTACCTACGGTCCGAATTATGTTCCGTCAGTTGTCACATGTCTTATTTGTCATAAGGAAGCTGGTCGTGAGATTCACCTAGTGGTTCGGGGCTGTTTTGAATTTTTGCCCCCGAAACGCCCTTTTTCGACTAAGTTTAGGGCGTATTTGACTCTAACTCCTAACCTACGGGTCTGGATTACATTCCGTCAGTTGTCGCAAGTCTTATTTGTCATGAGGAAACTATCCGTGTGAGCTACATGGTGGTTCGGGGCTGTTTTGAATTTTCGCCCCCGAAACGCCCTTTTTCGACTAAGTTTAGGGCGTATTCAGCTCTAACACCCAACCTACGGGTCCGAATTACATTCCGTCAGTTGTCACAAGTCCTATTTGTCATGGGAAGCTATCCATGAGAGTCACACAGTCATGCGGGGCTATTTTGAATTTTTGCCCCCGAAACGCCCTTTTTCGAGTAAGTTTAATGTGTATTCCACTCTAACTCCCAACCTACGGCTTCGGATTACATTCCATCAGTTGTCACAAGTCCTATTTGTCATTAGGAAACTATCTGTGTGAGCCACATGATGGTTAGGGTGCTGTTTTGAATTTTCGCTCCCGAAACACCCTTTTTCGACTAAGTTTAGTACGTATTTTGCTCTAACACCCAACCTACGGGTCCGGATTACATTCTGTCAGTTGTCACAAGTCCTATTTTCATTGGGAAACTGTCCGTGCGAGCCACACAGCGGTTCGGTGGCTATTTTGAATTTTTCCCCCCGAAATGCCATTTTTTGACTAAGTTTAGGACGTATTCGGCTCTAACTCTCTATCTACGGGTTCGAATTACATTCCATCAGTTGTCACAAGTCCTATTCATCATGGAGAAGCTATCTGTGAGAGTCATATGGTCGTTCGGAGGCTGTTTTGAATTTTCTTCCCTGAAAAGCTCTTTTTCGAGTAAGTTTAAGGCGTATTCGGCTTTAACTCTCTACGTACGGGTCCGAATTACGTTCCGTCAGTTGTGACAAGTCTTATTTGTCATGGAGAAGCGATCCATGAGAGTCACACGGTGGATCAGAGGCTTCTTTAAATTTTTGCCATTCTCAATTGGTTGGCCATTTGCAATTGGTGT
>JAPPVO010002101.1:0-20039 GCA_030407325.1 Camellia japonica
TCCCTTCCCATGGGGGTATTTCACCATCTGATGTAAGGTAGACGACACTGCCTTTACCTGGTGCAGCCACGACCGTCCCAAAAGCAGGTTGAAAGTTGCGGGAACCTCTAAGACATGGAAATCTATCTCATGCTGTCCCGGCCCAACTTTAGTCTGGATCTTTACTGTCCCCATGACTTCTCGGCACGTTGATGGCGGATCCAGTATCAACAAGAACCACCGGTATCCATTTATTTCTACACTCCACAGAGATGTAGAGTGGCTTATTGTGGTTCGCACCCTCAGGTGGCAGTTCTTTGTCAGAAAAAGTCAGCATCGGGGTAGCTCCTCCCGGAAAGACTAATCCCACTAGTTGCTCCGGCATGGTTTCTATCGAGAGTTTAGCCTTGTCCATGGCAGATAAGACAGCCTGTCTGTGCACTCGTGATGCCATAAGCAGTCCCCAGATGGAGATGTCTGCTTGTATCTTTTTTAACTGCTTGAGCACAGCCTCCTCTTCAAGTTGTTTCTCCTTCTGTCTCTCAGCTTCCTTATCCTCCCCAGATGCCTCTGGCTGGTCTAGGTGCGGGGGCTTGAAATACCGCCCGCTTCTTGTCATGTGATCAACCTCATCGAGATACCAGGTGTCATCTAGTTGATCCCCCCCCTCCCCCCCCCCCAAAATCCTCGTCTGTGTGGGCAAGACATGAATCATCGTCCTCCCACCACATCCCGTGAGCAGCCAACAGACATCTGTCTGGCTCCGGCATGATTGTACTCGCAGTACTTTCAGCCCACATGCTCGCAGCATCTTCTGTCCTTGTGCCCACAGCATTTTCAGTCCCTTCATGGGCTTTGGCTTTCCCGGTTCTCTCAGAATCCCAAAACTTTTCTTGTTCCACCTACATCAGCGCAGTTTGTTGTTCAGCTTTCCCTGTATTCACAATGCTCATGTTCTGAGCGAAATTCTTCGTACCGGCGCTCTCCGGCAATGTACTCTGACTTCCGACCCTTCCGGCCACAACTGATACCCTCGCCCCTGCCGGGCTCTGCTGGAATTCTATAACATCCGGTTGATCATCCAGCCATCCGGTAGCCTCTGCTGATTCCTCATAATCAAACCAGTTGACTGCTGCGTCCCCTGATTCTTGGTCATTGAAAAACTGGAGGTTGGCAAAACCCTCTTTTACGGCCGTTAAATCATCCGTTCCCTGCTCACGTCTATCCCCTTGGATCACACACAGTTCTGCTCTTTCTGGCAATTCTACACTTGGCTCAGACTGGCCCGCTGACAGGATGTAATCACTCGGATCGTAGGCTTCCCCAGCAAAATTCCCAGACTGCTCAAACCCTGACTCAACCACTCCATCCTCCTCTGTAATCTCCCCTGCGCTGTCTTCGCCAGCCACCACCATTGGCTCAGGTTGGGTTGTAGAGATGTCCAGCATGCACAAAAAGTCAGTGCAGTCAGGAAGGAGCACCTCCGGCATAGGTAGATGGGAAGGAGTGATATAGATGCTAGGATCGTAAGACACGACCCCAGTCTGGATAAAGTTGATTCTTTTGGGAGGTGGAGCTTGGTTGTGTGTAGGGAGTGGGTTGGTTGTGACATTGGGTCTTTCTGGTGGCAAAATCACCTGTTTGTCAACGAGATCTTGAATCTCGTGACGCAATCTGAAACATTGGTCGGTGTCATGACCGTGTTGCTGGTGATATGCGCAGTATTTGGCTAGTTGTGAGTGGGGGGTAGTGGATTTGGTAACAGCCTCGGCCCCAGGGTTTTAGATGCCCTTTTCTGATTAAGACCCCTAGAGCCTTGGACAGGGGCATGTACAATGGGGTGAAGGTTCTTTGGCCTCTGGGTTGGTATTTGGTGGTCTGTGTATTGCTTCCGGATGCACCGGAGAAGGGTGTGGCTGCTATGGGCCTTGGAAGAGAGGGGGAATGGTGGCGACCACGCTTACCTCCGAAGTTCTTGCAGTTGCAGCGCCACTCGGGCCTGCATTGTTGTTGCGGTTAAAAGTTCTCCGGGGTTGCTCCTTGTCTTGGTCAATCAGACCCTGTTTCATTGCATCTTCAATTTGTACCCCCATCTCGTGCAGATCCGAAAAGGTGGGGAAGGAGAGCACAATCACTTTTTGCATCAATTTTGGCTGGAGATTGCGCACAATCATCCTGATCTGGTCCTTATCGGTGGGCCTTAGAGTCATCATCGAGGCCTTCGCCCTCCACCAGGTCACGAAATCTGAGAAGCTCTCTTTGGGCTCTTGCCTTGTTGTTTCGAGATCACGGGTTGTAATCTTGATTTGGGTGTTGTAAGAATATTGCGCAACAAAGGCCTCGGCCATTTCATCCCAACTTCGCTTGACATCATCCTCCAATTTCGCATACCAGATAGCGGCCACACCCGACAGGGTCCGGCCGAATAATGGAAGCTTCTGGGGTCTGGTTAGGTCCATCGGCCGTAGTATATCTGAGAATAGCCGGAGGTGGACCATGGGATCCCCAAATCCGTCGAAGCGATCGATCTGCGGCATTTTGAATCTATCCGGCAACGTCATAGCCACATCGGTATATCCGTCCTCGATATCCGGGATAGCCTTTACCCCCTGGGATTTTTTGAATAGCTTCTCAAGCTTGCTCAATTTCAGTGCTGTAGGGTCTACTTCAAACTCGAAGGGAGAGTCCGGGTGGTTGATAAGTGTATGTACCTTGGATAATTGAGGTGGAAGCGGGGGCGGGGGCGGAGCCGGCCCCGTTGGGATGTCTGTGTCTTCCTGAACGGCATGGACATTTGGCAAAATGTTCTGGGGATTTGGCAGGACATTCTGGGTAGTTGGTGTCTGCTCGGGTATTGGGACCCCTGGTGGGAGAGGAACTGGATGTGAGGCTGATGCTCCGGCTTGCTGCTGTAGCCGGGTAATTAGTTCCGCCTGTTGGGCCATGATTGTGGCCTGCTGTTTAGAGAACTCTGCTTGGCGGACAGTGCCCTCCTGCATTTGTTTCATACTCTCTTGGAGTTGGCGCATCATTTCTTCCATTCCGACCATGTTCCGCTGATCCTGCTGACTGACTGGTATGTGTATTTCTATGGCAGAAACTGAGACCTCAGCCCGACTGTTCACTGCTAGGGTAGACCACTGCTCTGGTAACCTCTGCTCAGACACACTGCGCTTTCTCGGCCTTCGTCTGACAACCGGGGGTAGAGAATGAAACACTGGTTGTCCGTCAACCAGATCCTCAGATCGATTGAGCCGACGGCCTCTTGTCCAGAGTGCTTGGGGAATATCTGCTGGGTTGGAAGCAATTGTGCTAAAACTGCCCCTAGCAAAAAGATAAATAAAGCAATAAGGAAATAAATAACCAGATAAACGAACAGCATAACAGCTTATAATAAATACACAACACACAGCTGGGCATAACAACACACGGTCGATAAGCTGAATACACACTGTCCTCAAACACTGATCATTATCCCTGAACCACTGTTCCCAAAAACTGAACCTGATACCCGCAGATAACTGATTCTCAAACACTGACTGATGCCCGCAGGCCTGATACCCAAACTCGTAAACTGATACATGCATTTCCTTGTAGAGACGCACTCTAAAAGCACATAACAGATAAGTGAGAGCCAAAACACCCCTATGTTGGGGTAGGGTTTCCCTGTCCTATTTTGTCAGGAGCTAGGGTTTCACTACGCACGCAGCGGTTTCAAACAACCTAACATCGGGTAAGCAACCTGTCCTAGCTTGGAATGGTCACTATGGATTCTGAATATGCACTAGGTCGAATGGTCAAAATGGTGACCCGGTAAAACCGGGGTTTGTGTTTCCATACTGGCAAAGCCCGTAACTGGTAAGCCTTATGGCACGCAGCCTCTGGCAAACCGCTCAGGAATAGCAGATGGCAAACACGGTGTCCTAGGCGCACCAATGCAAATGCAATGCAAAGAAAACACATAAGCGTAATCAAAACAAGATATCATGAGTTCGAGTCAAGTTCTCTAAGTCCCCAGCAGAGTCACCAGAAACTGTAGACGTCCCCGAACGTCACGGGAGGATGAGTCATGTTCTGTTCATTTGGGCTCACTACAGTTCATGACTCAATGTCACGGTTCTTAATCTGAACCAAAGAGTCCAAATCCGGCAAATCGTTTTGAGAAAACAGATTTTTAGAAAAGAAGCGCCAAACATGGACTGCTTTGCCAGATACAGAGTCGCCACCTAAATATTTTATTTTTGGGGGAATTGAGGAAACCCTGACTCGTTGCCTAAGGCCACGTGTCCGTCATCACCAAAGTTGCCTCGGCTCGGGAACTTGGGTACGATTGGGGAAGGTCACTTCGTGAGCACCCCCGCTCGCCCGATCAAAGATCGGCCTCTACTAACCATGATATCTAGTTTTGAATACATTATGCGTTCTTATTCCGGTTATTAGCCTAGATTTACTATGTGATGCACACAGCATACAAGTATAGACTGGGTCGCCTGAATTCGAACAAAACATTTCATGTTTGTTTTTAAAAGATGGTTTGCGACTTGCAAGTAGGCTTAAAAATGCAGATTTTGCCACCCACGGGTGGGCTTAGAAAACATGATTTTGCCACTATCCAGTGGGCTTAAAACTCACAGTCAATGCATTATTCCAATTCAGATAATCTAACCTTCACCCACAGGCATTCAGGCAGTTATATCACATAAGCATATAGCCTCATGGTAAGCATGCTATCATGGCAGTCACTCACACACATGCAAGGATGCTAAAGCATAAAACTTACCGAGTACTCCAAGCCAAAACAAAAGCTATGTTAGAAATCCATGCATGATCCTAACTATACAAAAATGCCTAATGCAACACATGCAAAAATGCAACTATAGCAGGCTTGGCTATTCTAAAGATGGCATGTGAAATGCTACAACTAACAAGTATTCAACTCGGATTTGAAATACAATGCAGTTAGTATGATGCGCCGAGCCTGGTGTATGCAAGGCAGATGAATGAATGCAAACATGCTATCATACTGTATGCTAATTGAAACATGCCCTAATCTAACCATCATAAGCTGGTAAATAAAAGGGAGAAAGACGTGGGGTTGGAAGACATACATCACACACACGTACACTTATTACAACATTGCCCTCGCGCAGAGGGTCTAAATAAATAATACAGTCCCGAATGAATAATACAGTCCAAATAAGTACAAAACCCTAATTAATTAACAAATTTAACTAGGAAAGCAGTAAACTAGCACGCAAATCTATGGACCGCCTCAGCTCTGTTCCAAATGATGAATGATGCATGCTTGAGTTGCCTTGCGCTGAAATCCATTGCGAAGCCCCGATTAGCCTCTGTTTACAATTAAGCCCGGAATATTGCACGAAGCCCCAAAAGACTGCCGGTTTCTGATTTGCTGCAACAGAGAGCAAGAAAGGGGCATGGCAAAGTATTTTCACATATGTATGCTTGCCTCGATCCTCATGCCACCAATCACTCATCTCGATGCATGATGGCCGAGGAGTCAAATTGCACGACTCAATGTGAAATGAATGCACATATAAACACAACAGGACCTAAACTCCATCATGGATAATCCGGAGTGTCGGCGACCGGGAATTGAGACACGTTCCGTCACTCGAAGTACGAAACGTCCCTTGTTTCCCGTGCTTAGGCTAACTCCTATCCCAAACACAATGCAATATGCATGACATGCATGAATGCAATCCTAACATGCAACCTAACATACTCAACGCTACGGATTAAGATGGCATACGCAATGCACTAACATACAACCTAGCATACGTAATGCAAAGGACTAAGATGGCATACACAATGCATAATGGACTTACACCAACATGAGTGGACCTCAGCCAGACCCACATCAGTAGCCATTAGATGAAAATGAGATAACTGAAATGCGTGCACACATGCACGAATACCGAGGACCGAACCTAAGGCATCAAATGCCACTCTAACAAGGCATGGCAAAGAATGAGAGATGACATATGAACATGTAAATTCCAGCACTGAAATATGATGCTAAAAGGTCCCGAAACATGGAAACATGGCACCCGATGCATGAGATGAGCCCCGAAACTCAAAACTAGGCACATGTATTGACTTATAGCTATACAAAGCATGCATTACTTGACTATGAAGCACAAAGACAGAGCCAAGGCAGTCCCAAAACATGAACATTTCTAGTTCAAAGCATGACAAAAAGATGATAGCATGATGGCCTAAAATAGCATGCAACTTTGACTAGCAAACATGGTTTACATGGCATGTATATGAAGCGTATGAGAACTCATCAAACCAGCAAAAATCAGTGAACAAAACATGTCAAAATATGTCCAAATAACCTCTGAAATGCAGCCAATGCATGCAAAAATGAGGGGCTTCTTTGGAGGGCCATGTAAGGGATTGTTAAGCACATACAAGATGGACATGAAGCATAGCAAAACCACCTCTGGAAATGGACTATGACAGCCCTAAAACTCACCAAATAGGCCCTGGAATCAGTCTCAGAAACATGCAAAGAAAGGCCTCTTTGAAAGGCCTTGAATGGGATTGCTCTATACATGCATTCTAGACATAAAATATAGCCGAAAGGGCCTCGTACAGAGCCAAGGAAGACCTCAAAACCCTCAGAATAAAGTCTGAAAAGTGACTTCAATGCATGCAAAATGGGGTCCCTTTGGAAGGCTAAACATGCTAGTAAAGAGAATGAGGGGTGAGAGGGTCACCCCTCTATGATTTCAAAGCTCAAAACCTCATCAAAGCCACTGAAAATCCACTGGATTTCAGTGGCTAAGAGGCCAAAACAAGACTTATGCAAATGCTCAAATGCATGGCTCAAAGAATGTGGAAATGAAGCATGTGGAAATGAAGCATGTAAGGAAGGAGATGACTCCAAACAGAAAAGTGACCTCAAGAAAACTTAAATAGAAGGTCAAAACAAGATTTTTTTCAGTTTATACCAAATCTCAAAAATGTTCACAAGTAAGGCTAAAATATGATGCAAAAATAGCCTTAAAAGAGAGATAAAGGACAAGGGGCAGCAGATGGTCTCAAATAGCAAAGAGCCCTTCAACAAAGTTAAAAAGAGGCTCAAAATAAGATACTTTACAGTTTAGGTCAAAGCCTAGAAATGTAAGCAAAAGGGGCTAAGAGATTAAGCAAAATAAGGCTAGAAAAGGGAAAAAGAGGACTTACCCTTGTAGCACAGCAATGCAGCAGCTTTTGGTCCAAGAAAATGAGCTCCTAACCTCTGAAAATCAGCTTCAAGGTGTTGGAATGGAGGATGGAGGTGGTAGGCTATGAGTTGGTGTGTAAATGGTGCAAGGATTTTAGGGTTTGGAGGATTGAAGTATAGATATAGGGGGAGTTGTATGCAAATGCTCCAGCTGGTTTTTCTAACCCTTGAAAATGAAGCTCAAGGGTTGGTTTTATAGAGGGAGAAGGGTGAGGCTTCTTAGAGAAGCTAAAGAGGGGGGTTCAAGGCTTCTAAAGGAAGCTTGACCAAAGGGGCCAAACTCTCTTGAAGCCAAGCAAAGGGGGCAAAAACCACCTTTAAAGGGGTCAAAACAGGGACAAAGCCTCGGGCAGTAGATCTGGTGCAAAACAGCTGGCACAGCTGGAATGCACCTGAAGAGACAAACTTGGCCGACCAGGTTCAAAAGGTCAAGGTGGCCGGCCGGCCACCTCCCCTGGTCGGCCGACCAGGGGTCAAAAGGGTCACCAAGAATTACTGGTCGGCCTACCCAGAAAGGTGGCCTCCCAGATGAGTAGATTACAACCCTGTGGTGAAAAACCAGAAAATGTGAACCAGGAGAGAGAAAAGCCAGCTTTTAGAGGGGTTCAAAAGGGTCAGGAAGAATTACTGGTCGGCTTACCCATATTGGTGGCCTCCCAGGTGTGTAGATCACAATGGTGGTATGAAAAGCCAGAAATTGTGGCTCAAAAGTGAGAAAAACCAACTTCCTGTCAGAAAAATCGGCTTTTGGAGAGAGAAAATGAGCAAACTGGTTTTTCAGAAAAATTGCTGGTCTCCCACCCTCCTACAACCTTCCTAATAACGAAAATAAGGTCTCCGCCAAAAATGAACCCTAACCGATGCAAAACGAGGGTTCGGGGGCCAAAACGCGCGGTCCGGGGTCCCGAAAACTGACTGTTAAGCACCGGAGGTGGCGTTCGACCACGAAGTTGGTCTCTCGGGCCACAGTGTCCCTCAAAAGGGAGGAAACAAGGTGTATGCCAAAAGCTGGAGCAAACGGAGGTGGTTAAGCGGTCCCGAACCAAGGCACACGGCCGACGGCTCCGAAAACCGGGAACCGGCTCCAAACGGGAAAAAATGGCCTACGACCACGAAACGTAGCCTACGGCCACTGAGAGATGATCTACGACACCTCTCCCTCCCTTCGGGAAGAGAAAACAAAGAAAACAGGGCCTGGTTCGCAAACCGAGGCAAAGCACAAAAGAGTCTGGAAGTCCGGAGGCAAGGCTCGCAGCCGAGACTCCGCAACTTCAGAACGAGCACACTATGCAACATCACCACGTGCTCAATCGGTGACGTCTGAGTCTTAAGGTCAGTCGAAAATGGGGTGTCTACAACAGGTCTTAGATTGTTAACAAAATGAACCATATTATTTTTGAAGATACATTCATTTCTTTCGCTCACAATTGATATTGCAAGGCGTGTTTGTCCTTTCTTTCAAGCAAATAAATGAGTTCCCTTCTGAACATGATGTGGTTTCCGTCTAAAAGAGTAGATACAATCTTAATGATTGTGTCAAACAGCACTTCTACATGCAGACGAATCGAGGGTCAACCGATATTCACACTCGATGACTTTAGCATATTACGTTCGGTTTTAAAAAGGCCACTTGGTAGGCCGAAAAAGAATAGAATACTATCTAAGAGAGAGAAAATAATGCAAATAACGTGCAGGAGATGTGAAAATATGGGAATCCACAACTGAAAATCATATAAAGAGCCAATGTAGACTGTTAACTATCCGTAATTGAATTGTTGTCAAAGATAGTTTATTTTGACATTTAAAATAAAATAACGTTGTCAATGTTACATAAATGTTCAATGGATGCATATTTCATTTACATAATAATGTGAATTTTTATATTTGAATATGATTCACAACAAATTGGAGCTTTTACATATTTCTTAAAAAATTTTGTTTCAAATAATTTCTTTTCTTGTTTTGCTGCAGTTGTTAAATAAATTGACTTGAATACATGGTTTTGGGTTTTGTATTTTTGCCTTAACCAGTTGTTTTCAATGTTACTAAGTCTTTGCTCTTATTATACATAGCAATGTAATGCATAAACAAAATTATAAAAAAGTTATAGTACCTTCGTGTTAAAACATTTCTCTAATGCTTTTCTGCTACATCATATTTTTTACACCAAATGGTATGATTTTCAATACAAAATAGTTGGATTGCTAAAACAATCTAAATGATATTACAATTGGAAGTTGCAAACGATTAATTTCTTATCTAGATTGATGTTTATTAAGTAACAAAAATGTAATTCATAAATAGAAATGTATCTAGAAAAATAATTTCCTATCCAAATTAAAGTGTCAAAACTAGAAAAAGACTAATTAAACAAATACAACATTTGTTGAGTGAGTAGGAAGAATCCCCATTGACGATAAACTGAATTGAAAGAGCCTTAATACGAGCTAACAGGAGAAAAATAACTTTAATAATGCATTAAAGAGTCAAGGATCAGGATGCTTTCTACAGATCTTCCCTATCACTACAAGAAAAAGCACCATTGGCGACTAACCAAAAGTCCATTTTTAGTCGCCAAAAGTCGACTTTTTAGTTTCCCCGACTAAAGTTTTTAGTCGCCGGTTTTGTCGCGAAAACACGGTCGGGGAAGGTATTGGCGACTAAAAGACTTTTAGTCGCCAAAAACGAAGTCTGTAGCGACTAAACTTTGGTCGCCAAAGCTCAATTATATTTTTTAAATTATACATTTGGCGATTAAATTTTTAGTCGCCAATAGTGAATTATTTTTTTTTAAACTTATACATTTGCCGACTATTTTTTTCGTCGCCAATACTGAAGCTTTTGGCGACCACAATTTTAGTCGCAAAAGCTTATTTCAAAAAAAAAATAATTACCCTCTACTCTTCCAGAGTTTCGACCACCAACCTCTCCATTTCTAAACCTTTCTCCACACACTCTCTCCACTATGCCACTACAACACCACATAAATATATATGCAACATATATTATTTATATAGTATATTGAGCCGTTAATATAAAGCTATATATATAAACATAATTATTTTTATTCAATATAATTTATGTAAAAAATAAATTATTTACTAAAAAAAATAGGAGACCACTTTTGGCGACTAAATCTATTTTTTAGTCGCCAATTCTATACTTTTTGGCTACTAATTATTTTTAGTCGCTAAAGAATTAATTCCCGCCTAAAACCTCCACTTTTGGCGACTAAACTGAATTTTAGTTGCAAAACCCTCCACTTTTGGCAACTAAACTGAATTTTAGTCGCCAATTGTTGACTTTTAGCTACTAAATTTTTTTTAGTAGCATTTTTGGCTACGAAATTTTTTTTTGTCGATAAAACACGTATAATCGGCGACCAAACTATTTTTTAGTCGCCAAAACCTATACTTTTGGCTACTAAATGTTTTTAGTCACCAAAAACCTTCACTTTTGGCTATTAAAATTTTTTTAGTCGCTGAAACCCATATTATCGGCGACTAAACTGAGTTTTAGTCGCCAATAACTATACATTTGGCTACTAAACTGTTTTAGTCGCCAAAAGTCTTCACTTTTGGCTACTAATTCCATTTTAGTCGCCAATTGTGCTACTTTCAGTGACGAAAATTCGAATTTTAGTCGCCAATTCTGCTTTTTCTTGTAGTGTATCCAGATCTATGGAGATTTTAGAAGAGTATGCCACCTCAATGAGAGGTGATCTTAGGGTTGAAATTAATCTAAGTTGAAGAAAATTCAATGGGCCGTTTGAGGTAAACGACTTACATGTGTTTTTGCTTTTAATTATTAAAATGATTTACATATATACATATAAAATTGGAGAAATCTATAATGAACATTGGGAGTGTTGAATTTTGATCTCACAACCAAATCAAATCTCTTCACCGAGATCCTAGGAACTAAGCTATAGAACACGTGTAGAAATAGAGAAATTCAACATCTGTACACAGAAAAATAACAAGACTAGTGGCTCGTCTATCCGGCGGCATTCCGACGATTAAGTCAATCAACAATCTCACAAGATAATCGGCTAAAGTAAACAACTCTCAAGTAAAAAACATACATTAGACCCACAAGCGTGCCTACTTTTTATCCTATTCAAATTAGGATCAACTCTCTGTAAGAGTCCAATCTTATCCAAACAGATAGTCTAATTTTAACTACAACTCTTGTCCTCTATCTGATTATCTGAGACTTTGGTGTGATCACATCACACTTCGGCTAACCAGGATCATCCACATATAACCTCAACTAACAACTTAGACCACGTAGACAACTCAAAATTATGTCCCCACAAACACCTATTAAAAAGTAAAACTATGCAAAAATATATTTCAATTAACAAATCATGTAATTTTATTGTTGTATAGAAGAATAGTTAGGAATTTTATTTTTTCTGTTATTCTGTTAAATAAATTTTTTTGTTAAGAGTATTTGTAATTTTCAAAACTATAATATTTTAAAAAATCTCAATGGTGTATTTATAATTTATAAAAAAAAATTGTGATTTATTGTTGTATTTGTTATAGAACATTGTGATTATGCTACGTATATTGTAATAGAATATGATATGATGCACCATTTCCATATGACTATAAATTTAATTTAATTTAATATAAATTTTGTAATAAATTTATACTTTTACGAAATGTTGTGATTAAAATGATTTGTAACTATTTACTAAAATGATTTGTAAATTTTGTGATTAAATTAAATAATTTTATAAAATGATTCGTAACATTTCATTTGTATCATTTAGACCACATTATTTATTTATAATTTAATCAAATGTTCATAATATAGACTACAATAGTCACAAGTTTCATTTTTTGTGTACACATTATAAATTTATTATTTGGTTCACTATAAAAATATATAATTAGTTTTTTACAATAGGCTACTTTTTAAGGGGTGTCAACGGCAGATTTCTTCAATTTTATATGTATATATATGTAAATCATCTTAGTAATTGCAAAATAAACAAATAAAAGAGAAGAAGGGCGTGGCAAAGTTTATTATTGAAATATTTAGATAAATATTTGAAATAAACAACTGTAGACTTTGCTGCCATCTTGAACTATCTACATCAAAGTTTATCATTAAAATATCTGGATATTTCCTTGGGTGCCACTCTAAGGAGAAGAAGGACTTGACAACCTCTAATTGACAAATTCAAAAAGAAGTTGGCTTCTCAATACAAAAAAGATTTTTATATTTCACTGGTAGGATGATAATGAATCCTATCATCCAGGCGCCCAAGCACACATGACCGTAAGCTGTTTACCCCAAAATGGAGTCGGTCCACTGAATTTTCTTTGAAAGGCACACACAGTTAATTTCAGCCACAAGATCACCAAATTAATGGTGTGAACATGGATGATGTCCATAGAGTATCCTAAAAGAACATTGTTATTGAGATCTAAAAATTATACATATTTTTAAATCTAATAATGTGTTCTGAATTAATAATTAAATATTCTTTAACTATGTATAAATTATTTTCTTGCCATATTACTAAATTTAAAAAATAAATTTGCATATCTTTTTCATCGTGAAACAATGACGACCACTTCATTTGTAATTTTCATTTTGTATTTTTTTCTTTTTAACTGCTGACACAATTTACTGTTGCCATCAATATTTGTTTAAAATGAATGATTTAATATTTAATTTTATAAATTGGAAGAACGTGAATTATTATTAAATAAAATTGAGAATCCTAAAATAAACAGTCACATTGTAAACATTATTGTAAGCCTCCGGGCATCAAACATTAAGTTAACGTTTGATAGAGTTTTGTAAATGTGATTTGAGAGTATGAGTTGTATTTTGAGTTTGTGTATTGTGAAATTATGATTTGAGTGTAGAAAATTTATTTGGTAAAGAGTTTTGAAAATAGTTTTGAAAGAGTTTTGATTTGAGTGGGGAATTGTTGATGTGACATTTGATATGTGATACAAAAATTTACAACTCATAACTAAACATACAACTCAAAATTATTTTAAAGTAAATAAAAAATTTTAAAAATTTCAGAAATGTTTTTTTTCGATTATATAAATCAATTGAAAAAAAAAAAAAAATTCACTATTCCGGTCAACCGGCCGGACGTCCCGTCAGGCAAAATTTTAAAAAAAAAAAAAGAAAAACGCGTCTGTCAAAACAGAAAAGTGCAGGTGTTCTGTGCAGAGTTTTGAAATCATCGTTTGAGAACACTAACCAAACACCATACTTAAATTAAGGTGTGGAATTATGATTTAAATTCATAACCAAACAGAGTCTAATGTTCTCACACAAGAAGTCGAGATGCAATTTCCACCATTTCCGTGTCAAAAATTTTAAAAATTATGTTATTTTATTTTATTTTAATTTACTCATTTTTTATCACTTTTACCCTAGACTTTGCTGCCATCTTGAACTGTCTATATTAAAGTTTATCATTAAAATATTTGGATATTCTTGGCGCTACTCTAAGGAGAAGAAGTACTTGGCAACTTGTAATTGACAAATTCAAAAAGAAGTTGACTTCTTAAAAAAGAAGATTTTTATATTTGACTGGTAGGATGACAATGAATCCTATCATTAATTAATAATTAAATATCTTTAATTATGTATAAATTATTTTCATGACATATTACTAAATTTAAAAAATAAATTTGAATATTCTTTTTCAACATAAAACAATGACGACCACTTTATTTGTAATTTTTATTTTGTCTTTTTTTTTTTTTCTTCTTTTAACTGTTGACACAATTTACTGTTGTCATCAATATTTGTTCTAATCCAAGGCGTAATTGGCAAAATTTAGAACACTAGACTTTGATTGGAAATATATATTTAAAATGAACGATTTAATATGCAATTTTATAAATTGCAAGAACATTAATTATTAAATAAAATTGAAACTCCTAAAATAAACAGTCACATTGTAAACATTATCGCAAGCCTCTCTGGCATCAAACATTTTAGGCCAAGTTTGGCATATAGCCAAAAAGTGAAAAAGCTAAAAAGTTATTCAAAAAGTTAAAAAGTTAACACTATTCACCAAAAGTCAACAATTACGGCTGCACAATCCCCAAGTCGAATTTTCCCTACAAATCAATTTTTACAATTTTTTATTACACATTTTTCTATAAAAGTCAAAAATTTAACCCAAACATCCTATTTTCAACCTCCATTTTAGTCCAAAAAGACAAAAAATACTATTTAGGACACCCAAACAATCCCTTAGTGTTCTCACACAAAAAGTGCACATGCAATTTCCACCACTTCCGTGTCAAACAAATTTAAAATTATTTTATTTATTTTGATTCACTCATTTTTTATCACTTTTATCTAAGTGAAACTCATCCCAGTCAAACTCATCCTTGGATGACTTGTTCAATGAAGCATCCGAGGAATTATAGGATGAGCCACCCTCCATCACGGCTACCCTGCTCTTCTCGCTCATGTTCTTCACTTTGTGCTTAATTTCATCACTACCGTCCATCAATTGCCTTATCCCACTACTTATCTCGTCCGCTGTCACCATCACCGGCATCTTCTTCATCCTATAATCCTTCCTATAATCCATCTTTATCTCCGCCGCCATTCCGAACTCCTCACCAGCTGAAAAGCATTCATCTGCTGCTCCGCGTACATCGGCCACGTGGCCACCGGCACACCGCACCACAAGCTCTCCACGTCGAATTCCATCCACAGTGCGACACGAACCCTCCCACCGCCGGATGAGAAAGCACCGCTACCTGCGGGCCCACCCTATCACTTTCCCAATCTCCGCCGTGCGATCCAAGAACCCTTCTGGCAGGACATCCGTCGGATTTTCGTACTCTTTCGGAAGCCCAATCTTTCCTTTGGGTGGAGGCTGACGTAGGGACCACAAGAACCGGTGTCCGCACCTCTCAAGAGCATGCGCCATCTCCTTGACCTGGTCCCCATCGAAGCTTCCCATGCTCCCGAAGCAGAGGAACACCACAGACGACGGATCCTGGTCGTCCAACCACCTCATGATGTCCGCTTCGGATTGGCTGTTTTGGGCCTCGTTTGGGCTGCCGCCTTTGAGATTGAGTACGGGTCCCACAGGATACATTTGTGGGTTTGTATGGTCTTCTTGGAGAGACTTGAGAGCACGGAATTCGAGCTCCATGAATGTGTTGACTATAATACCTTTGGTTTCTCTGCAGCGCTTAGCGATATTGAGGAACATGGACCCGCCTTCCTTGTCGAACAAAACAGAAGGCAAGAACTTTGCGGGGACTGGGTTGGCATAAGCCGGAACGTTCAACTCAGCGTCCGAGTCTTCCAACTCAGTGATGTCTTGCTGAAGGGTGTCGATATGGAACATGAGACCCAGGAAGCAGCGCTGGAAGTGAAAAAGACGTAGGTCGGGACGCCGAACTCGTTCGCCACGTCGATCATGGGAGTGCAAAACATATCAATCACAAACCAGCGAGTCGTGGAGCTGACTCAGACTCGGACTTAGAGACTATCTCGGAGACAACGTCTCTGACGCGAGGCTTGTGACTTTCGATGTAGTCAAAGAGGAAAGAGCCGGGGGTCTTGGAATTGAGATCGGCTGTGGAAGGGTGTCGTGAAAGAGGTCGAGGGCGTATGCGGTCGGAGGAGATGATTGGGTGTAGCTTGTCCCCTTGTTATCGAATGGAAACTTCATGACGAGGACGGTGATAGAGAGGCGGTCATCTCGGCCGACGAGGAGCTTTGCCATCTCAACCGTCGATACGAGGTGGCCTATGCCAGGAGATGGGATGAACACCAGCTGTGCTTTGCTCATTTTGATTGTTTTGTTTTGCTTACTCAAAAACCTGAAAGTATAGTATAACAGTGGGTTGTCTTTATATAATGTTACTAGGAAAGGTGTTAGATGCTTCCTATTATTATTTACCGTATTTCATTAAGCCCCAGCTATCATTTTGGATATATAAAAAATAAAATAATAAAATAAAATTAAATAAGTTAATAAAATAAATATTACATTTAATTTAAAAAATCACACAAAAATTAGTTATATTAACTAATATGAAACGAAGTGTCAGTGATTGTCAGTTTCATTTTCAATATAAAAAATACTTTAAATAATTTTAATTTGTTACTTTTTTTAGATAGAAGTGGTGGATTATATGTGTATTTATTAATATTGGTGTATTATTTTATTTTTAAAATAAAAAATAAAATTGTGTATAATATTATTTAAATATTGTCATCTAAAATTATAAAATACAAATTTTGAATATCATAATTTAGATTAATACTATTAAAGTTATTTGAGAGATGTTGAATAAGTTTATTAAAAAAATTACAATAACTGCACAAATTAATTAGTGTATCTTTCTAGTCATAAACTTTTGCTAATTTGGAGATTTCACATCACATGAACATCTTTTATAATGGGTAGGAAAAATTATTAATTGATCGAAGACGTCGGGTGTCCATTTTTTTCATTTATCATAATTTATTATACATTTTTAATCAAATTTATGAATCTTACTCATCTATCAATCACAATGTCATTAAAATATTATGTAATGTTATTGGAAGCGACAATGCTACGTAGCTCAAATTTTGTGGCTCAAAGTGGCTTAAAATGGCCAAAACGACGTCGTTTTGAGTACAGAACAATATAAAATGGCCAAAACAACGTCGTTTTGGCCATTTAAGTCACTTTTGAGCCACAAAATTTGAGCTACGAGACATTTTCCTATTGGAAGACTAACCAATAAGGCAGAAGAATATTTAATAATTACCTTAACATAACTGTGGAACAATTTGAGAAGCTAGAAATTAGCTTTACCTTTTAATTTATTTTAAGTCATATTTTATATAAAAGAATAAAAAAAAAAGTCACAAATAAATTAAAAAATTAATTTTTAATCAACTTTCAAATCACTCAACAGTTATAGTAAGATAATTATTAACAAAAATAATATAGATTTTTTTTTTTTTTACCTTCACAATTCTACATATATGTCAACTAGAGATAAAAAAATAAAAAATAAAATAGAATAATGTTTGAGAGCTCGAATTTGGCTCCCCTAATCCCCTTAATCTCCAAAACGACGTCGTTTTGGGGTTTTTTTTTTTTTTTTTTCTTTTTTCTTCCATTTTTCGGCTCAAACGCAGAGGGGAAGAGAGAAAGAGAGAGGAAGCAGAGGGAGGGAGGAAGAGAGAGCCGCCGATCGTCGCCCCGCCCAGCCGCCGATCGTCACCCAGCCAGCTCCAGCCCCGCCGCCAGCCTCGTCGTCGCAGCCCACCTCTGCTGATGGCCCCTCCAGTCCCCTCCTTCCTCCTCCTCCTCTCCTCTCCTCCTCCCTCCTCCTCCTCCTTTCTCCTCCCTCCCTCCTTCCTCTTCTTTGTTTATGAAAAAAAAAAAAAAAAAAAATTCGGAGTAGCTCTTTCAGCTACCTAGCATGACCGAATAAAGTAATTGACCAATCACAATGTATTGAAAGTGATGGCTTCCCAAAAAGGGTTCCAACCTTTGTCAATTATTAAATATTCCTCTGCCTAGATGAAATGAACTGAAGTGGGAAACTGATGTCATGGCTTTGCTGGCATTTATCTACTACACGACAACACTTTAGATATAATAATGCTTTGAATTTTCCCCTTGTGGGCTTCCTTTGGGATGAATTTAAGAATTCAGTTTATTAATTTATTAATTTATTTGTGTTTTGTTGTTCTCACTTCTCTTTATAAAAAAAATTAAAAAGTCAACACTTCTCTTTATTAATTTAAGCAAAATGCTTACTACCCCAATAAGCAAAATGCTTACTACCCCAATAAACATTACACCCAGTGACCCTCCCCCCGCCTCCGCAGTGCCACGTGGCACTGTGGCTGTAGGATTGGAGGAAAGAAAAAAAAAAAAAAAAACAAAAAATTGACCAGTGGGGACGCCCCACGTCATTGGAGGTCGACCCCCACTGGGTGTATCCAACGGGGTTGTTAATTTAATTTATTTGATAAATGATTTTTTTAATTAAAAAATTAAAAAAATTAAAAAGTCAACAATTCATACTAAAAAATTAAAGAGACTCTTTTCTGTATACTTTTTACATATATTTTCATAAAATGTCAAAAAATCATCACATACATACTAGTTTTTTTTAGTTATATTTTAATCAAATAATTAAAAAATTACTAAATTAACTTGTTCCCAAACGAGACCTAAGTTAAAATTGTTAAAAAATTTTAAAAATATCATAAAAAATATTTTTATACATGTTTTTATAAAAGAATTAAAAATCAACAACAATCGTCTGACTCCCAAAAACGACCTTCAATTCGTTGTCCTATGTACAATATAACAATAACTCACTTTTAAGTTCAATGAGACCTATTTTGAGAAGTAAATTAAAATTTAATTTTTTAATATTTTTTTAAAAGTATAAAAAAAAATAGAGAGGTGATATGATTAAAATAAATTAGAAAATTAAATTTTAACTGTATTGTCAAAATAGGCTTATATTTATATTTTTAGAGGGTGTTTGGGATGCAAATTTGGGTTTAAATTAGCCTGTAAAAATAAAAAGAGACTAAAATAGTCAATAAAGTAAAATATCACATCTAAATCATAATTATTTTAATTTTTTTTTCTCTCACAACCGTCAAATTGACTAAAAAAAATCAATTAGCATCTTAAATATAACTTTTTTAATCAAACTAAAATAATTTAAAAAATCTACTAAAATAATCAAGTTTTCAAACAAGCCCTTGAGATGTATTTTATATTCTATGGTGTAAGTCAATCTCTCCTTAGTGGTGTTTGAGAAGTTTGTGTGTTGGGTTTTTTTTTTTTTTTTTTTTTTTTTATACACTAAAAGACAAATTTTTTGCAAAATAAAAAAAAATAAATCCAAACAAAATATCACATCTAACCTCATAATCATTTCACTTTTTCTCTCACAAACATCACATCCAATCACAAAAAAACTCAATTATCTTTCCAAACACCAAAATTTTTTTATCCAATAATATCCTACAACTAAAAAAATTTACATAAAAACTCACTCCTCAAACACCCATAATATATAGTTGTATGAAAAACTTGTCAATATTAAAATTTGCTGAAGTACACATGGAAAGAATTTTTTTTTTAATTACAATAATAATATTACGTCATCAATATTATTTAATAATATATATTTTTTTAATTTTTCTCACTATGTATATATGAGAAGATACAATTTTTTTTTTTCCTTTTCAAAATAGATGTATGACTGGTCTCGTAAGACCATCTCCAACGGTTCACCAAACCTGGCATCAAATTTGAAATTTGGTGAAAAATGTACTTTTTAAAGCTCCAACGGTTTCACCAAACTGGTATCAAATTGAGAATTGAACAAAAAAATCATCAAACTGAGAACAGGATACAGATTTCAGCAAATTACTGTTTGTGACCGTTGGAGGAGAGGAACCGGTCAACCAGCCGGTTGCCCGGCCGGTTGACCAACCGGTCGACCACTAAAAGGTTCAAACAGTTCAAATGGGTAGGTTCAAACAATTCAAAATATATATATATATATATAGATATTTTTGCCTTACCGGTCGACCAGCCGGTCGACCAACTGGTCGACCACTAAAAGGTTCAAACAGGTAGGTTCAAACAATTCAAAATATATATATATATATATTTTGCCTTACCAGTCGACCGGCCAGTCGACCAACCGGTTGTCCCTGGAGCAGATTTGATGAAAATCAACCATTGGAGCATTCTGTATCAAATTGAGAAAATGGTCGCTTTTTTACTCAGATTTGATGAAAAATTAGG
>JAPPVO010002102.1:0-17367 GCA_030407325.1 Camellia japonica
TCCAATTGGGTCTGAACTTGCCTCTAGGGTCATGGATGGGAGCTCGGTTGTCTTTGAGCACCAAATCTCCTTCTTTTAAATTCCGGGACTTAACCTTCTTGTTGAAAGCCCTAGCAATTCGTCGCTGATAACCTTGAACATGGTACAGTGCTTTCAGTCTTCTTTCATCAAAGAGCATGAGTTCTTCAAATCTGCTCTGCTGCCAATCTGCTTCGGCTATCTGACACTCAGCCAGCACTCGCAATGACGGAACTTCAATCTCGATAGGTAGAATGGCCTCCATCTCATAAACCAATGAATACGGAATCGCTCCAGTAGAGGTTCTAATTGAAGTCTGATAGCCCCACAGAGCAAATGGCAACTTATCTGGCCAGTCCCGGTAGGTTTCCACCATCTTCTGCAAAATGTGTTTGATGTTCTTGTTGGCGGCCTCAACTGCTCCATTAGTCTGTGGCCGATATGTGGATGACTTATGAAAAGCCACGTTGTATTTTTCCAACAAGTCAGTCATTTCCTTCTTGAAGTGGGAACCGTTATCTGAAATGATCTCGTTCAGGACCCCGTAGCGACAGATGATGTTGTTTCTGATGAATTTCGCAACATGTGAAGCCTTCAACACCGCATAAGATTGGGCCTCAACCCACTTTGTGAAATAATCTATCGCGACCAGAATGAACTCATGCCCATTAGACCCCTTTGGAGTGACAGCCCCGATCACATCAATTCCCCAAACTGAGAATGGCCATGGCGAAGTCATATTGTACAGCTTCGACGGCGGGATGTTCATGCGGTTTGCATGGATCTGACATTTGTGGCATCGCCAAACAAAGCCGATACAATCCTCCTCCATGGTGGACCAGTAGTAACCCTGTCTAAGGATCTTTCAAGCTAACATTACCCCGTTCATATACGCTCCGCATTCTCCTCCATGGATGGCCTCCATCAGGCTCTTCGATTCTTCGGCATCAACGCACAACTTATGCATTCCCAGATGACCTCTCTTATACAATTTACCCCCGCAGATGATGAACTGAGCAGCCATTCTTCTGATTGCCCTTTTATCTTTGGCATTTGCCCCTGGTGGATACGCTTCTTTCTCCAAAAAGTTCCAGACATCGTGGTACCAGGGGTTTTCGTCTTAAACCTCATCTATAGCAGCAATCGACTCGTAGGCTGGCGCAAACTTCTGGTCAATGATGATCGGACGCATCCAGACTCCAAAAGGGATGTCTATCATGGAAGATAGAGTTGCTAGTGCATCTGCGAACCTGTTGTTCTCTCTTAATAGATGAACGAAGTTTAGTTTCTCAAACCGAGGAATTAACAAGTCCAAGGTCTGGTGATACATTATCATCTTTTCTTCTTTGACTTTCCAATCTCCTTTTGCTTGAGATACAACAAGGTTCGAGTCCCCGATGACATCCAACCATTTTGCCCCTAGTTCCAAGGCTGCTTCTAAACCAGCAATACATGCTTCATACTCTGCTTCATTATTCGAGACCTTGAGTCGGAGTTTAAATGCTAAAGGGATATGGGACTTGTCGGGCGCTGTCAGCAACACCCCTACCCCATACCCGTACTGGTTTGACGCTCCGTCCAAGTACATCGTCCAAAACTCATCATCGATATGCAAAATGGCCTCATCTGGAAATAAGTACTCAACTGCTTCACCTCCTTCCACTGAATGATCGGCTAAGAACTCCGCTACCGCTCCCCCTCTACTAACTTGCGAGTCACATACTTCAGATCGAATTTGGAAAGCAATAGCAACCAACGAGCTAGCCTACCCGTAAGTGCCGATTTCTCAAAGAGATATTTGATGGGATCTAATCTCGAAACCAACATTACAGAGTGAGCTAACAAGTAGTGCCGCAGCTTCCTGGTAGCCCATACCAAGGCCAAACAAGCCTTCTCGAGTGGAGTGTAGCGGGTTTCATAATCCAGCATCTTCTTGCTCAAATAGTAGATAGCTTTCTCCACTTTATCCTCTGATTCCTGCGCAAGCATGCAGCCCATCGTAGTTTCAGCCCATCGTAGTTTCATAATCCAGCATCTTCTTACACAGAAAGGTACAAAATCAACGGTTTTCCCGGCTCGAGTGGTGACAGCACCGGAGGGTTCTGTAAGTATTCCTTGATCTGTTCAAAAGCAGCTTGGCATCGGTCGCCCCATTGGAACTTCTTTCCTTTCTTTAGGAGACCAAAAAGTGGTTCACAAGTCAAGGTTAATTTTGAGATAAACCATCTTATGAATTGCACTTTATCCAGAAAGCCTCGCACCTCCTTTTCAGTCCTTGGTGGTGGAATTTCTAAGATGGCCTTGATTTTGGAAGGGTCGACTTCGATACCTCTCTGTGTAATCAGAAACCCCAACATTTTCCCTGCTGTAACACCGAACATACACTTTTGAGGATTCAGCCGCAACCGAAATTCTCTGATCCTTTGGAAGAACTTTTGCAAGGCGGTGTAGTGGCCCTCTCTTTCTTTGGACTTGACAATCATGTCATCCACGTACACCTCAACCTCTTTGTGGATCATGTCATGTAATATCGTGGTCGCGGCTCGTTGATATGTAGCTCCAGCGTTCTTCAACCCAAATGGCATCACCCTGTAACAGTAAGTCCCCCACGGGGTGGTGAAGGCAGTCTTCTCCCGGTCTTCAGGTGCCATCACTATCTGATTATAGCCTGAGAATCCATCCATGAACGAAAGCAAAGCATGCCCCGCTGTGAAGTCCACTAACTCATCAATATGCAGCAAGGGAAAGTCGTCCTTCAGACTGGCTCTGTTCAAATCCTTGAAATCCACGCATACCCAAATCCTGTCATCCTTCTTCGGCACCGGAACAATGTTGGCCAACCAAGTTGGGTATTCGGATACCAGCAGGAACCCTGTGTCAATTTGCTTGGTGACCTCTTCTTTAATCTTGAGGGCCCAGTCCAGGCAGATCCTTCTGAGTTTCTGTTTAACTGGTCAGGCCTCTGGGTCAAGAGGGATCTGGTGCTGTACAATCTCAAGATCGATTCCAGGCATGTCTTCGTAGGACCACGTGAAAACATCTTTGAAATCTTTTAATAAAGCGACTAAGCGCTCGCGTTCCTCCGAAGACAACGTGGACCCGATCTGGACCAGCCGCGAGTCCTCCTCAGTACCAACATTAACAGTAGTGATTTCATCAACTAAAGGTTTAACAAATCTTTCCTGCTCTTGATCAATTAAGCGTTACAAAACCGAAGGAATTTCTTCCCCATCGTTTTCATCAAAGTTTTGAAAGTTTTGATTAATACAATAAATTAAGGGCACAGAAAAGTACTCAGAAACCACATCTATTCCATTCTCATTAAGTATTTCCAAATCGTCCGATTCTTCTGTTACAACAGACTCAAAAGAAAAGAAAAAGACGACCTAGACAAGACTGTGGTATCCAGGTTATCACCCCCAGGATTACCAAACTCAGACTCAGTCGAGCTGGAACCTGATTCCGACTCACTAGACTCGGTGGAATCAAATTCCGGTTCACTACCTGACCGGGTGCTGCTTGACAAAAATCCCTCCTCGTACTGCCAGATGAGATAGGGTGCGATGGATGCATCCAAAATGTTTGACGGTAGGCCCGCAGCCGTTTCATTCCCAATCATGGACACCGAGAAGTTATCCCCCAAGCACTTCTGTACGATCGGAGGATCTAAAAGTAGACAAGCCAGTGCTACCCCCATTTCAATTTTAGCGCTCTCGGAATCCATATTTTTACACTGCTCAACCTCAGCTGATGGGTCTGTCTGCTCCTCGGCAACATCATCCCGGGATAACTGCAGGTCGAAGAAGATCTCAAAACCTGGCATGTGCTTCCTCTCCGCATTCAACCATGGCTCTAGGAAGCCGCAGAATGGAAAATCCTCCCCCTCCCGGACGAAGCGTCCGTTTAGGGTACCCTGAATGGATCGGTGCATCAACTCAAAAGGCTTCCCTGCCCGCTTCGCTTTGGCTCTCGCAGCCATCTCTTTACCTTTCCTCACTCAATCCTCTTTGGTGGACAGATAACCCAAGCCAAAGGTATATGGGTTGTGCGGCACTTCGGCCGATACTGCAAGGCCTTCCGGCCACTCTTTCCCAATCCCATCCCGGGGATGTGTTGAAGCTTATTCATGAGGTATATCGATTGTGCGCTGACATACACCCCCTCATCAACAGCCAAGATGTTTTGCACTGCTAGAGCCTCAGCCAGAGTAAACCCCGATAAGAACACATCCTCCTTGCCGTGCTCGATTTCCAAGACTGGTGTAGACACTTCTGGCGGTGGATGAATTGACGAATTCCCAAAAACAATGGCTACCCCCTTCCCGTGGGGGTATTTCAACATCTGGTGTAAAGTGGAAGAGACTGCCTTTACCTAGTGCAACCACGGTCGCCCCAAAAGTAGGTTAAAGGTTACGGGAACGTCCAAGACATGAAAATCGATCTCGTGTTGTCCTGGACCAACCTGGGTCTGAATTTTGATAGTCCCCATCACCTCCCTGCTTGTGTTATCATACGCCCGAATCACCTGGGCAGTTGGCACGAAGTCCGCGGGCTTTAACCCGATTGCATATGCCGTCCTCGACGGGCACACATTAATAGCGGATCCCGTGTCGACAAGAATACCACCGGTATCCATTTGCTTCTACATTCCACAGAGATGTAGAGCGGTTTGTTTTGATTTACGCCCTCAGGCGTAGTTCCTTGTCAGAAAAGGTCAACGTTGGGAAACCTCCTCCCGGAAAGACCAATCCCACCAGCTGTTCAGGCGTGGTGTCTATTGAGAGCTTGGCCTTGTCCGTGGCCGATAGGACAACCTGTCTGTGAACACGTGAAGCCATAAGCAGTCCCCAGATGAAGATGTCTGGTTGTATCTTTTTCAACTATTTCAACACGGCCTCTTCTTCAAGTTGCTTATCTTTCTGTTTCTCCACCTCCTTGTCCTTCCCGGACGCCTCTGGTTGGTCTAGGTGTGGGGGCTTGAAATACCGTCCGCTCCTAGTCATATGGTCTACTTCACCAATGTACCAGGTATCATCCGGTTGATTGCTTCCCCAGTCCTCATCTGTGTGGGCAAGACATAAATCATCGTCCTCCCACCACATTCCATCAACAGCCAACAGACACCTGTCCGGCTCCGTTACCACTGCCCTTGTACTCACGGTACCTTCTGTCCACATGCTCGCAGCATCCTTTGTTCTTCCGCACACAGCACTTTTGGTCTCCACAGGGGCCTTGGCTTTTCTAGCTCTCTCAAAGTCTTTAGTTCCTTCCTGTTCTAGCTGCGTCAATGCAGTCTGTTGTTCAACATTTCTTGCATTCAAAATGCCCAGATCCTGAGCGAAATTCTTGTCACCGGTGCTCTCCGGCGATGCATTCTGACTTCCGGCCCTTCCAACCACAATTGATGTCCTTGCCCCTGACGGGCCCTTTTCCAGCTGAGATTCTTCAACAATATCTGGTTGGTCGTCAAGCCACCTTGTGACCTCTGCTGACTCCTCAAAATCGAACCAGTTGACTGCACTGTCCCCCGGGTCTTGTTCGTTGAAAAACTGGAGGTTAGCAAAGTCCCCTGCCAGAGTTGCCAAGTCATCCTGCCTCTGATCAAATCCGTCCCCCCGTAGTACACAAATTTCTGCCCCCACCGGCAATTCCACATTTGGCCTAATCTGACCTGCTGACGCAATGTAGTCATTTGGATTGTACACCTCCTCAGCAAAGCTCCCCAATTCTTCAGTCCCTTAATCCACTGTACCACTTTCTTCCGAAATCATCCCTATTCTGTCTTCGACAGCCACCACCATTGGTTCGGGTTATGTTCGGGAGATGTCCAACATACACAAGTCAGTGCTGTCGGGAAGGAACACCTCTGGCTTGGGTAGGTGGGACGGGGTGATATATTAGCTGGGGTCGTATGACATGACCCCAGTCTGGATAAAGTTGATCCGTTTGGGAGGTGGAGCTTGGTTGTGTGGTGGGAGAGGGTTGGTTGTGACGTTGGGTTTTTCTGGTGGCACAATCACCCTGTTGTCAACGAGATCCTGAATCTCGTGACGCAATCTAAAACAGTGGTCGGTATCATGACCATGTTGTTGGTGAAAGGCGCAATACTTCGTCGGGTTATGAGAGGGAGGTAGTGGATTTGGCAATGGCTTCGGCTCCAGGGGCTTCAAGTGCCCTTTCCTGATTAATACCCCTAGAGCTTTGGACAGGGGCATATATAAAGGCGTGAAGGTTCTTTGGCCTCGAGGTTGGAATTTGGTTGTTTGTGTGTTACTCCCGGATGCACTGGAGAATGGTGTAGCTGCCGGGGTTCTTGGAGGGGTGGTGGTGACCATGCTTACTTCCGAAGCTCTAGCAGTTGCAGCACTGCTTGTGCCTGCATTGTTGTTGCGGTTGAAGGTTCTCCTGGGTTGCTCTTTGTCATTATCAATCAAGCCCTGCTTCAAGGCATCCTCGATCTGTACTCCTATCTCATGCAGATCTGAAAAGGTAGGGAAGGGGAGCACAATCATTTTCTGCATAAGCTTGGGCTGGAGATTGCGCACAATCAATCTCCGAATCTGATCTTTGTCAGTGGGCCTAGTGGTCATCATTGAGGCCTTGGCCCTCCACCGGGCTACGAATTCAGAGAGCTCTCCTTAGGCTCCTGCCTTGTTGTCTCGAGATCACGGGTTGTAATCTCGATTTGTGTGTTATAGGAGTACTGAGCGACAAAAGCCTCGGCCATCTCATGCCAATTCCTCTTAACATCATCTTCCAATTTTGCGTACCAGATGGCCGCCACACCCGACAAGGTCCGGCCAAACAATGAAAGCTTCTGTAGTCTGGTGAGGCCCATCGGCCTTAGTATGTTCGAAAACAAACGGAGATGCACCATGGGATCCCCAGACCCATCAAAGCGGTCGATTTGTGGCATCTTGAACCGATCTGGCAGCGTCACAGCTATGTCGGTATACCCGTCCTCGATGTCTGGGATGGACTTTACCCCTTGGGATTTCTTGAACAACTTCTCAAGCTTGCTCAACTTCAACGCTGTAGGGTCCACCTCGAACTCAAAAGGAGAGTCCAGTTGATTGATAGGCATAGGTGCCTTAGATAGTTGGGGTAGAATCGGGGGCGGAGCCAGCCCTGTCGGAATATCTGTATCTCCTTGGACATTTGGTGCCTCCCCGGGTGCTGGAACTCCTGGTGGGGGAGGAGCCTGGTGTGAAGCAGATGCCCCAGTTTGTTGTTGCAGCCTGGCAATTAACTCTGCCTGCTGGGCCATGATCTCGGCCTGTTGTTTGGCAAATTCATCTCGACGAATAGCGTCCTGCTACATGGCTCTCATACTTTCTTGAAGTTGGCGCACCATGTCCTCCATCCCTGCCATGTTCTGTTGTTCTGGCTGACTGACTGGTATATCTATCTCTGTGGTAAAAACTGAAGCCTCAGCCTGACTGTCCACTGATGAGGTAGACCACTGTTCTGGCAACCTCTGCTCGGATACACTACGTCTTCTCGACCTTCGTCTGATAACCGGGGGTAAGGAATAAAACACTGGTTGTCCGTCGACCAGATCCTCAGATCGATTGAGTCGGCGACCTCTAGTCCAGAGTGCTTGGGGAATATCTGCTTGGTCTGAAGCAATTGTGCTAAACTACCTAGCAAAAAGATAAATAAAGCAATAATAAGGAAATAAACAACCAGACAAACGGATAGCATAACAGCGTGAATAAACACACAACACACAGTTGGGCATCACAACACACAGTTGATAAGCTGAATAGACTGTTCTCAAATACTGATCATTGTTCCCAAATCACTGCTCCCAAAACTGAATCTGATACCCGCAGATAACTGATTCCCAAAATACTGAACTGGTGCCCACAGGCCTGATACCCAAACTTGTAAACTGATACATGCATTCCTGTAGAGACACACTCTAAAACCACATAGCAAACAAGTGAGATCCAAAACACCCCTATGTTGGGGTAAGGTTTCTCTGTCCTATTTTGTCAGGAGTTAGGGTTTCACTACCACGCAGCGGTTTCAAACAACCTATAATCGGGTAAGCAACCTGTCCTAGCTTGGAATGGTCAGTATGGATTCCGAATATGCACTAGGTTGAATGGTCGAAAAGGGTACCCCGGTAAAAATCTGGGTTTGTGTTCCCATCGTGGCAGAGCCCGTAACCGGTCAGCCTTATGGCACGCAGCCTCCGGCAAACCGTTCAGGAATAGCAGATGGCAAACACGGTGTCCTAGGCGCACCAATGCACATGCAATGCAAATAAACACATAAGTGCAAACAAAACAAGATATCATGAGTTCGAGTCAAGTTCTCTAACTCCCCAACAGAGTCGCCAGAAACTGTAGACGTCCCCGAACGTCCTGGGAGGGAATCCCGTTTTGTTCATTGGGCTCACTACAGTTCAGGACTCAATGTCACGGTCCTGTATCTAATCTCGCAGAGTGCAATGCAAGACCGATGAATCATCAAAGAGTCCAAATTCGACAAATCATTTTTGAAAACAGATTTTTTTGAAAGAAGTGCCAAACATGGACTGCTTTGCCAGATATAGAGTCGCCACCTAAATATTTATTTTGAGAGAATTTAGGAAACCCTGACTCGTTGCCTAAGGCCACGTGTCCGTCATCACCAAAGTTGCCTCGGCTCGGGAACTTGGGTACGATTGGGAAAGGTCACTTCGTGAGCACCCCTGCTCGCCCGATCAAAGATCGGCCTCTACTAACCATGATATCAAGTTTTGAAAACATTATGTGCTCTTATTCCGGTTTATTAGCCTAGAATTACTATGTGATGCGCGCAGCATACAAGTATAGACTGGATCGCCTGAGTTGGAACAAAACATTTCATGTTTGTTTTTGAAAGCGGTTTGCTACTCGCAAGTAGGCTAAAATGCGAATTTTGCCACCCTTAAGTGGGCTTAGAAAACATGGTGATTTTGCCACTATCTAGTGGGCTTAAAACTCGCAATCAATGAATTGTTCCAATTCAGATAATCCAACCTCCACCCACAAGCATTCAGGCAGTTATATCACATAAGCACATAGCCACATGGTAAGCATGCTATCATAGCAGTCACTCACATGCATGTAAGGATGCTAAAGTATAAATACTTACCGAGTACTCCAAGCCAAAGAAAGAAGCTAATTAGAAATCATGCATGAATCCTAACTATGCTGAGATGCCTAATGCAACACATACAGGTATGCAACTAAGATAGGCTCGGCTATTCTAAGATGGCATATGAAATGCAACAAATGATACACGTATTCAACTCGGAATTGAAATACAATGTAGTTAGTATGATGCGCCAAGCCCGGTGCATGCAAGACAGATGAATGGATGCAAACATGCAAGCATAAGTATGCTAATTAAAACATGCCCTAAAACTAACCATCATAAGCTGGTAAATAAAAGGGAGAAAGACATGGGGTTGGAAGACATACATCACATACACGCACACTTATTACAACATTGCCCTCTCTCGAAGGGTCCGAATAAATAATACACAACCGAATGAATAACGAATCACAGCTAATTATTACATAACCCTAATTAATTAACAAAATTAACTAAGATAAATAAGCTAGCATGCAAATTTAAATAAAAACGGACTGCCTCAGCTCTGTTCCGAATGATAGGGATGCATACATGCTCGAGTCGCCTTGTCGGGAAATCCATCGCGATGCCCCGATTTGCCTCTGTTTGCAACTGGTCCCGGAACACTGTACAAAGCTCCAGAAGGCTGCTGACCAGTTTTTTATGCTGGTTTCCAGTTTACTGCAACAGAGGGCAAGAAAGGGGCATGGCAAAGTATTTTCAACATATGTATGCACAACCACTCTCCCCGTCATTGCATGAGCTCTAGGGAGTGTAGTCCTCGATCCTCATGCCACCAATCACGCATCCCAATGCATGATGGCCGGGGAGTTGAATTGCATGACTCAATGTGAAATGAATGCACAAATGGGCGCCTAAAGCCAACAACTCTATCATGGATAGTCAAGAGCGTCGGCGACCGGGAATTGAAGCACGTTTCGTCACTTTGAGTACGAAACGTCCCTCGTTTCCCGTGTTTGGACTAAACCCTACTCCAAACACAATGCAATATACATGGCATGCGCGATGCGACTCGGACTATGCAACCTAAATGCAATGCGACTAAATGATGCAAACATGCAGAAAATGACATGCAAACATGCTACAAGCATACACAATGCTATAAACTACATGGCATGCTCAATGTTATGACTAGAATGGCATACACAATGCAAGGTGGACTTAAACCAAGATGGGTGAGCCTCAGCCACACCCAAATCAGTGGCCAAACATGATGGAATGAAAGGTAAGAACACTCATGCAAACATGCCCGATGTAAGTGACCGAACCTAAGGCATCAAATGCCACTCTACCAAAGCATGGCAAGGGATGAGACATGGCATTCAATCATACATTTTCCAGCTCTGAAATGATATGCGAGATGGTCCCGAATCATGCAAATATGTCACACAATGCATGCTAGATGGCCCGAATGCCGAAACTAGTGAAGTGCGTTACACTAGAGGTATACAAAGCAATGCACAAATGGAAAAACCAGCCCCAAACAGACCCTAGGCACGTCCAAGATAGCGGGAAAATGGCCTAAAAAGATGGCTCAACATGTATAGAAATGAAGCTCATGCAATGGTCCAAAAACGAGGCAAACTAGCACGACTCTCAAACGCATTTAAAGAGTGGAAAACATGGGAATATGGGATACATGTAAGCTCTGAAATATGATGCACAATGGTCCTAAAACATGGAAACACCTCAACATAAGCATGCAATAGGCCCCAAAACACAAAGCTAGGCAAGAGTATTGAACTACAACCATGCATAGCGAGCATCATTCAACCATGAGGCATAAAAACAGAGCTAAGGAAGTCCAAAACATGCACAAAATCAGTCTAAGGCATGGCCAAAAAGTGCTAGATTCATAGACCAAAATAGCATGCAATACAAGCTAGTGAAGAGGGTTTACACTACAAGTATATGGAGCATTCAAGAGGTCACTAAACCAACAAAATTTAGAGGTATGACATGCCAAATAAAGCCCAAAAACCCACTGAAATGTGGTCTACACATGCAAGAATGATAGGCCCCTTTGATAGGCTATGAAGAGGGTTATTCTACACATGCAAGATGGACACCCAAAATGGAAAAATGGGCTTTGAAAAGAGCCTATGTAGGTCCTAAAACCCACAAAAAATGGCCTAAAACAAGGCTTGGAAGCATGCAAATGAGGGCTCCTTTGTTAGGCCAAATATGCTAGTAAACAAGACAAGGGGTGAGAGGGTCACCCCTCTCTGATTTTGGTGTTCAAAAAAGCATAATAACCACTAAAAATCCGCTAGATTTCAGTGGTCAAAAGGGCCAACAAAGCTCAACACAAAGGCCCTAATGCATGGCTCAAAACAAAGGGAAATGAAGCATGCAAGGGGGTAGATGGCCCCCAACAGAAAAATGGTCTTAAACAAACATGTTAAGAAGCTCAAAATAAGACTTTTTTCAGTTTATGACAAAGCCCAAATATGCTTGAAAACTAGGCTAAGAGATGAAGCCAAATAAAGACCAAAAGAGGAAAAGAAGTGTTACCCTTGAAGCTCAACAACTCCAGCAGCTTTGAGGCCAAAAACCAAACCTCCAAGACTTCCCAAGACCCTCCAAGAAGCATAGGTTGGTGTTGGAGGTGTTAGACTAAGAGGTGTGGTGCAAAGGGGCAAGAACTTAGCACTTTAGGGCTCAAAGTATAGAGATATAGAGAGATGTAAGCCTCTTGCCCTTAAACCAAAATCTGAACCTTTTACAAGGAAGGCAAGGCCCTCCTTTATAGAGCCAAGGGTCTAAAGCTTCTCCAAGAAGCTTTAAACCCAGTTCAAACGTGTATGGAGGATGCAATCTGTGGCTTCCAGCTGGCACAGCTGGCACCAACTCAGTGAGACAGAAAAGGAGAAAGCTGGCCGACCAGTTCAGGTGGTCGGCCGACCACTCCCCCTGGTCGGCCGACTAGGGTCAAAAGGTTCAGCTGGTCGGTGGCCTCCTAGGGTGGTCTCCAAGCTGAAAGAAAGCTAGTGGTATGGTGGAGACCAGCCAAAAGTGGCTCAAAAACCAAGGAGACCAGCTTCCTGACAAGAAAATCGGCCGGCGGGAGAAAAGGTGGTCTCCCACCCTTGTACCACCTTCCAAACAATGAAAATAGGGTCCATACCAAAAATGAACCAAGACAGATGCAAAACGAGGGTTCAGGGACCAAAACGCGCAGCCGGGTGCTCCAAAAACTGACTGTTAAGCATCGAAAGTGGCGTGCGACCACGAAGGTGGTCTCCTAGGCCACAGTGTCCCTCTAGAGAGAGGAAACAAGGTGTGTGTGTAGACACCCCATTTTTGACCGTCCTCAACACTTGGACGTCACCGTTTGAACACTCGGTGATCATCCATGTTCGTGTTCGTTTTGAGTTCTCGGAAGTCTCGGCTACGTGCCTTGCCTTAGGAACTCTCAACTTGTATGTTTGTGTTTGGTTTTGCACCAAACACTTGTTGTTTTGCTTCTGAGGGTGGGAAATAGCTTGTTGGCCATCCCCACACCTCACCGGCCATGGCTTGAGGCCACCGGCCATGTTTTCTTGCCACCGGCCATTGGTGATGGCCGGTCGGCACTCTTGGTGGTCGGCCGGCCACCTTTGTTGGTCAAATGGCCACTTTTGTTGGTCGACCACTGTTCATCTGCTTTTGGCAGATATTTTGTGTCAGCTGGCACCCACTTTGCACCACCTCCATACACGTGTATGGAGGGATTTCCCTCTTGCTTAGCTTGTCTTGTAAGCTTTGCAAGAGTTGGAATTCTATAAGAGGAGGACCTCTCCTCCCTCCTCAAGGGTTCCAAAAAAATTCCAGAGCTCTGAGATTAGGGTTAGAGGATTGTGTATCTATTCTATCTCTATATCTCCCTCTCTTCCATATTGTGTGTGTATTAAGTTGTTTTGTTCATAGTTTTGCATACAAACACCTAGTGTTACACTTTCCTTTGGCTACTGAGATACTAAGGAGTGATTTTCAGAGTTCTTGAGTTGATCTAAGCTTGGAGGGGCTGCTGGAGTGGTCCTTGTGAAAAAGGTCTTCAAGGGTAAGAACTTTACCCCTTCATTCCCCATTTTTGCATAGGCTTTTAGCCATCCTTGAATCTATTTTTAAGCTTAGTCTGTAACTAATAAAAGTTCTGATTTTGAGTGCTTAAAATAGTTGTTTAAGGTTGTTTTGGTGTTTGGGGTTGTTTGACCCCTCTTAGGCCTTGTTTGGCCCCATTTTTGTGCTATTTTGGTGAGCTCTGGGACCACCTTGTTTTGGCCTCCTCACCACTGAAATCCAGAGGGATTTCAGTGGTGAGGATGGTGCTTTAAGGTCCTAAGAAGGAGAGGGCCATCCCCTCTCCTTGTTACCTTCAATACTTGCCATTTTAGCCTCATGTGTGAGCACCTTTCTTAAGTTCATGTTGGCCATGTCTTAGTTGTTATTTAGTGTTATTTTGCCATGTTATAGCACTGTTTTAAGTTTGTTTAGACACACCATGCATGCCTTGCATACTTGTCTTGTAATTCCATGAAATTGCCTTAACATGCTTTGTGCTTTGAGCCTTGTTTTATCTTGATTTTGGCTTGGCTTTGTGAAGCTTTTGTGCATGATTTAGTATGCTTAAGGTCTGTTTGGAGTTGTTTTGGCCATCCATGACATGCTTTGTATAGCCACCTTGCATTTTGGCTTGTTAGCCTTGGGTGTGTGAGTGTTGAGCATGCATTGCTGGGCTTGTTTCAGTGGTTTGGCACCACTTATGGCATCATTTCAGTCCTTGTGGTATGCTTGTATGCTTGCTTTTGATGTTCCTTTAAGACCTTAAAGAGTTTGTGTTTCATGCTCCATGAATGAGTCATTGCGTATGCCATCATGTTTAGGCCTCTAGGATGCCATGTCAATGTGTCTTTGGCTTTGCTTTAACATGCTAAAACTCTGATTTTGGTCATTCAAATCATATCATGTTTGGTTTTGCTAAGTGTAGTTCAATACCTCTTTGGTGAGCCTTAGGCCTTGGACCATGTTGCATGCTATGCTTGTCTTGTTTAGTTGGTTTGGCACCATCCTTAACATGATTTTCAGAGCTTGATATGTATGCCATATGTCCATGTTTATCTTCTTTTAAGTGTGCTTAAAAGTTGCTCTTTGATGCCCAAGTGTTGGACCATGTTTGCATGCATGTTTGTATGTGCATTTGCCTTCATTTCCTTGGCATTTGGCCACTATTTTGGACCTAGTAGAGAGCTGTCCATCTTGGTGTAAGTCCATTGTTCGCATGTTGTTGCATGCTCACCTTGCATGTTGTTGCATGTTTGGCCTATCGCATGTTGTTGCATGTTTGAATCACATTGCATTTGGCATGCATTCTTCCTTTTGTTTTGGTTGCTTAACATGTTACATGTCTTGCATGTTTGCATGTTTACATTGCATTTTGCATGCTTGTTAGCTTGCATACTTTTTACATACTTGCATGTTTGCGTGTGTGTTCACATGTTTCATGTTGCATACCTAGCTCATATGCCTAGGTTGCATTGCATTTGGTATGCATACCTTGCCTCTTGAATTACAATGATAGAGGTTGGGTCCATTGTGTGTTTATGTGCATTACATTTGACATCAAAATGCACAACTTGGCTTCTTGGGCCATCATGTATGGAAATGCGTGATTGATGGTCCGAGGGTCGAACACCATGCCCCTTTGAGTCATAAACATGATAAGGGGTGTGGTGGTGCAAACACTGCTTTGAAATGCATTGCCATGCCTTGTCTTGTCCTCTGCTGCTGTCAAAACAGGATTCTGCAGGCATAGATGGCTGACCGACCACATTGAGTGCCGGCCGAACACAAATATCTGGCCAAGAGCCATGCCAATGGTCAATGACCACTTTCCCATGGCCGGTGACCATTTCTCATGGCCGGTGGCACCCCACAGTGTTCAGAGAATGCTCCTTGGGACTTGTGCAATTTTCAGAGGCATAAAACAGTGAAAACAGAGGCAGCTTGTGCATGGTGGTGGATTTCCGAGCAGAGTCGAGCACGCATGCATTGGACCCTCTTCCCGAGGCTGTTTATCACTTTATTAGGTTAGTTAATTTGCTTAACTAGTTAATTGGTTTGTAACTATTTAATTAGCTTGTTAGTTGATTAAATTGTATTATTCTTTCGGTCCCTCCGAGCGACGGCGAATTTGTAATAAGTGTGCGTGCGTGGGATGCATGTCTTCCAATCCCCACTTCTTTCTCCGTTTTACTTACCTGCTTTTGATGGGTAGTATTAGGGCATATTTCAATTAGCATCCTTATACTATGCATGTATGCATCATTCATCAGTATTGCATGCACCGGGCTCGGCATATCATACTAATTGCATAGTATTTCAAGTCTAACTTGAATACATGTTATCTGTTGCATTTCACATGCCATCTATAGATTAGCCGAGCCTACTCTAGCTGCATTTTGCCTGCGATGCATTAGTCATCTTAACATGGACTTGGATCATACATTTGATTACTAACATGTTCCTTGTTTTTGCCTTGGAGTACTAGGTGAGTGTTTATGTTTTAGCATCTCGCATGAGTGTGAATGTTAACATGAAAGCATGCTTACCATGAGGCTAACTGTTTAGTTGATTTACTGCCTGAATGCCTATGGGTGAAGGTTGGATTGCTTGAGTTGGAACAACTCGTTGAAATCCATGTTTTAGCCTACTTGTGAGTAGCAAATTTCAAACTGCCTTTCAAACAAGCGGATATGCAATGCTTTGTTCCAAATTAGGCGATCTAGTCTATACTTTTGTGTTGTGCGCATCACATAGTAAGATTAGCTAATCAACCGGAATAAGAGCACATAATGTTTTCAAAACTAGATATCATGGTTAGTAGAGGCCGATCTTTGATCGGGCGAGCGGGGGTGCTCATAGATGACCTTCCCCAATCGTACCCAAGTTCCCGAGCCGAGGCAACTTTGGTGATGACGGACATGTGGCCTTAGGCAAACGAGTCAGGGTTTCCTAAATTTCCCAAAATAAAATATTTAGGTGGCGACTCTGTATCTGGCAAAGCAGTCCATGTTTGGCACTTCTTTCAAAAAAATCTGTTTTCAAAAACGATTTGCCGGATTTGGACTCTTTGGTGATTTATCAATCTTGCATTTGCACTTTGCGAGATCAGATTAAGAACCGTGACTTTGAGTCCGAACTGTAGTGAGCCCGATGAACGAGACCGGGGGGGGGGGATTTCCCTCCTGGGGCGTTCGGGGACTTCTACAGTTTCTGGCGACTCTGCTGGGGAGTTTAGAGAGCTTGACTCGAACTCGTGATATCTTGTTTTGGCTACACTTATGTGTCTCTTTGCATTGCATTTGCATTGGTGCGCCTAAGTCATAGTGTTTGCCGTCTGCTATTCCTAAACGGTTTGTCAGAGGCTCGCTTCGAGAAGCGTGCCATAAGGCTGACCGATTACGGGCTCTGCCACGATGGGAACACAAACCCCGGTTGTCACCGGGGCATCCTTTTGACCATTCGACCTAGTGCATGTTCGGAATCCATAATGACCATTCCAAGCTAAGACAGGTTGCTACCCGATTATAGGTTGTTTGAAACCGGTGCGTGCGTAGTGAAACCATAGTTCCTGACAAAATAGGACAGGGAACCCTGCCCCAAAATAGGGGTGTTTTGGCTCTGCTTGCTTGTTATGTGCTTTTTTAGTTGACCTCTACATGGAATGCATATATCAGTTGCAAGTCTGAGTATCAGGCCTGAGGGCATCAGTATCGGAATTTGAGAATCAGTTATATCTGCGGGTATTAGATTTAGTTTTTGGGGCAGTGATTTTGGGAAATAGTGATCAGTAGTAGAGTACAGTTATTCAGTTATGCTTGTGTCTATTCTGATTGGGCCGAAATGCTGCGTGTTTTCTCTTTCAGTTTAGAGATTTAGCATAGAATAGCCAGTGTTCTCCTTTGCTGAGGCAAGACAGACACCCAATCCGTCAGTCACCGTTCAGTTCAGTGGACTTATGATGACGCAAAGTTCAGAAGAAATAGTGGTTATGGCAGCTGCATTGGACCAAGGAAACATCTTGCGGGATGAGACCAGTGTTGAAGTACCATACCCGCCCAGGTCGCCTGCCGCGCCCCGATCTGGACGCCACAGTTGTGTCAAGCTCATGAGCCCACCACGTTTGAATTAATGGGAATGATTGGTGATCTTCAGCGATCTGTGGCTGACCTCACCTACA
>JAPPVO010002103.1:0-22263 GCA_030407325.1 Camellia japonica
TGTAGCATGGTTTGTTTCTTCCTTCCTTGCTTTACTTTGGTCTGCCTTGGGGTCTGACTGACTATCCTGTGCCAGGGTTGCGTTATTCCGGCGTCAACTTCCATCCCTAGTTCGGCTGTTTCAGTCAGGTCGACTGGGCAGATATGATGACTTCTGGTGTGAATTCTGCGACAAAATCTGCCAAAGCTTGAGCCTTTATCGCGGTCCTGGGTTGGAACTTGATGTCGTATTGTCCCAACTCTACTGCCCACTTCAGAATTCGCCCAGAAAAGTTTGCCCTTTCAAACAAAGCTTTTAACGGGAAGGCTGTGAGGACAGCTATGGTGTGGGCGTGAAAGTAGTGCGACAACTTCCTTGAGGCCATCATCAAGGCCAATGCCAGTTTTTCCAGTGGCAAGTACCTTGTTTCGGCACCCAACAATGTCTTGCTAACATAATAGATGGGCAGATGTTGGATTCCTTCTGCGCGGACCAACACTGCGCTAATTGCGTGCTGCGAGACTGCTAGGTACAAGAAGAGTTCTTCTCCAGGAATTGGGGTTACAAGTAGTGGTGGAGAAGACATGTATTCTTTTAAGCTTTCCAGGGCGCGGTCGCATTCGTCGTCCCACTCAAACTTGGCTTTTAGAGCATGGAAAAATGGTCGTAGTCTGTCTGACGACCGGCTTATAAACCGATTGAGCGCAGCTGCCATGCCGGTGAGATGCTATACTTCCTTTACTGAGTTTGGCCTCTCCAAATCCTGAATTGCCTTGATCTGAGAAGGGTCTGCTTCTATACCCCGGTTGGTCACCAGGAAGCTAGGAATTTGCCAGATCCTACTCCGAATGCACACTTGGACGCATTGAGGCGCAACTTGTGCTTCTTCAGGATCTCAAACATCTCACCTAGGTCTTTGAGGTGGTCATTCTCATCCTTGCTTTTGACCACCATGTCGTCGATGTAAGCCTCCATTGTTCTGCCTAACAATGGTTCAAACATCTTGGTGACCATCCGTTGAAATGTGCCCCCGCGTTCTTTAGGCCAAAGGGCATGACCTTGTAGCAATACAGTCTCTTGGAGTTGTAAAGGACGTGACCTCCTGGTCTGGTTCATGCATGGCGATTTGATGGTAGCCTCTGTATGCATCCAGAAAGCTAAGTCGGTTGTGCCCCGCCGTTAGGTCTACCAGTTGATCTATCCGTGGTAGAGGAAAGCTATCTTTTGGGCATGCCTTGTTGACTGTTTTGTAGTCGACGCAGACACGCCACTTGCCATTCTTTTTTGGCATACGACTGTGTTGGAGATCCATCTTGGGTAGTGCACTTCTCTGATTGCCCCTGCCTCCAGCAGGTTTCCTACTTCTTCTGCCACTATCTCGGCGTGGTGGAGTGCCGATCTGCGTGTGCGCTGAATGATTGGTCTGGCGGATGGGTGGACATTGAGTTGGTGACAGATGAAGTTGGGTCAATGCCTAGCATGTCGTATGGTGTCCAGGCGAACACTTCGATGTTAGAGGTAAAAATTCCAAGACCTCTAATCTCTCAGTGCTGGACAACGACGAACCGAGCAAAAAGAACTTATCGGGTTCTTTTCATCTATTCTTACCTCTACTAAGTCTTCCACCACTTTTTGATTAGCCGCTTTGCCAACATCTGCGAACAGTTCATTACTCTCAGGTTCTTTACCGAATGAACATATCCCTTGGCAGCGCGGCTGCCATTCACCGTGACAAAGCATTGCTTGGACATGATCTGATCTCCATAGACCTCTTCAATTACCCCGGTTCGTTGGGGAACCGCATTACTTGGTGGTAGGATGACGCCACCGATCGCATGGCATGCAGCCATGTTCTGCCCAAGATGATGTTGTAAGTGGAAGGGACTTTCAATACCCAGAACTCCACTTGTTTCGTTACGATTCCTGCTCTAACTGGAAGAATTATTTTGCCGACTGGCCACTCTGGCATTGAGTTGAATCCAATCAGGGGAGATAGCAGGTGCCAAGTCTTTATCTTGTAACTTCAATTGTTTAAATGTTTCGTAGTACATTATTTCACATGAACTACCCTGGTCAATCAAAATCCGCTTGACGTCAAAATCCTTGACTCGGAGAGTGACAACCAGGGCATCATTGTGAGGGCAATATATCCTCGCCAAGTCTCTATCTGAAAAAGAGATGACGTTCGTGGCCTCTATCTTCCCCTTCTTGGTGGTAGGTTGGGCACTTAGTATCTCTCTTAAGTGCTCAGCCTTTTTGATTGAACCTCTGAGCTCGCATACACGCTCAGGTTCGAAGACCCCATGTATCACATTGATCACGCCTTGAGGTGGGGTGTCGATTGGCATCCCGTTGGGGTTATTGTGGTCCTGGGGGGCTGGTTGCGTCCCTCCTTCAATGTATTTATCCAGGTGACCTACTGCCACCAACTCCTCCAGGTGCTGTCTCAATGGCGTGCAATTTTCAATGCGGTGCCCCTTTTCTTTGTGGAAGGTGCACCGTGATCTTTCGTCATAGTCCTTCTGAGCTTCCCCTAGCTTGGCTGGCCATCTGACGAAAGGTTCATCTCGTATTTCACTTAGAATTCGGTAGATCGGTTTCTTGAATACCGTGGTTATAGCAGTGCGGACCCTCAACCATCTTTTATCCTGGTCCTCTCCGTTGTCTCGCCTGCCTCGTCCGTTTTTACTCGGACGGTCCACCGTGTTGACCTTTGCTGAGGCCTTTTTCTCTGGTACTGCAGTCGTGCCAGACTTTGCTTTCGCACGTGCGCCATCATCCTCCACCCTGATGTGCTGATGCACTCTTTCCATCAAAGCTTCCATGGTGAGGGGCGGTGTCATGGTAATTGAGTCCCTTAGTCTGTTCCCGACTGGAAGGCCTCTTTTGTATTGGGCAATGGCGAGATTGGTGGAACAGTCCCCAATCTGGTTGAAGGTCTCCCAGTAGTGACTCTTGTAGGATCTCAAGGTCTCCTTATCGCCCATGTCGATGGAGAGCAGCTGATCGATCTCCACCGGAGTTTTGGTGTTCGTTCGGAACCTTGTTATGAACGCTTCCGCCAACTGCGCCCAGGAGGCTATGCTGCCTTCTGGAAGTTTTTCGAACCAAGTCAAGCCTAGGTCGCCAAGGCTAGATGGGAAGAGGATGCACATTAAAGCCTCGTTTCGTCGGTATACAGCCATGACCTGGCAAAAGTGGCTCAAGTGTGATAGGGGTCCGTCTTTCCCTCATATGTAGTGAATTTGGGCTGAAGGAAGCCTGATGGTAGGGGCGCGTTATCAATCGCCGGAACGAACGGTGAGGTCTGCAGCCTTGCTAGTGCCTTGTCCGTCGGTTCATAGGCAGGGCGCGGTATCGGCATTCCAACCTCGACGCTTCCATACATCCGAGGAGCCAACCGCTGTAAAGCAGAAACTCTGTGTGGATCGCGTGCTCTGGCGTCCTCCTTCCATCGTGCATTTTCTTCGAGCACGGTTCGTAGGTCGGATGATCTGGGCAACTCCGTCTGTCTGGATCTTGTTTGGTGCGTATGTGAGGGCCAATAGGTTCTCCCTTCAGTGTACGACCTCTCAGATCTCGTCCTCTCAGACCTGGAGTAACGAGTTCTGGAAGACCTGGATTGGGTATCGCCTATCCTGAGGCTTCTGTTCTCTGGTTGTGAGGGTGTGGTATTCCTACTATGATTTTTCGAGTGGCAAGGGGGCGTCTTGTTTGTACGCCCCTCTCCTGTCGCCACTCCTTTTCCTTTCACCTGGCGCTTTAGAGATTCCATGTCCGCCGCCATTCATCGTATCAATTCGTCCTGCTCCTTGACGCGATCCTCCAAAGCTTGAGGATCAATCCTCCGCCTTTGTCTTTCTGGACTCTGTGAACGAGAGCGACGAGGGCTGTTAGTCCGCCTTCTCCCTCTTGTATCCCTCCTGGGATTCTATCTTTGTGGCTCTAAATCCCCCATAGGAGGGATAAGAGGTAGACCTTCGCGCCTTGCACCCCCCTCTGGTGTTTGTCTGTCAATGGCAGATTGTGGCAAATCTTCGTTGTGCGCCATTGATTCTAAAGAAGAAAAGCTTGATGAAGAGGTTTTTTTCTTGCCTGAATTCCCACAGACGGCGCCAATTGTACGGGAAAGAAATAAACCTTCTCGTATAATCCTGTTGATCAAGTCTGCGCTCCTCCGTACGTCGTCGCTTTATCACCTGAAAACACAAACGTGAGCTAGCCGGCGGGTGTGTGCCGGAAACCTTTCCGATGCCTAAGTCAGCAAACTAGACAGATAGACGAAAGCTCTGTGTATTCGAAAATCAAAGTTGCATTACCTCTCCCTAGGTGATGTTTGTGAGCTTTTATAGGTTCCGTGTGGCACAATCCTAGTAGGACGTTTACTCCTCCATGTAGAGTCCTCCTAGGATTCAAACTCCTGAAAGATAATGCTTATCCTTCAACACCCCCCTCACTGCTTGAACCAAGTGAGATGGTTTTACCATGGTTGGACTTCCATATGGCCGAAGTAAGCACGGCTATGCTGAGCCGCAGACTAGACCGAACTATACTTAGTCTGGTTCTTCCTTTCATTGTACTTACCTCGGTCCTTCTTGTATAGACCGTGCTAACCATAGTGCGGTTTAGTCCGCACTAACAATTAGCTACATATGACCAAGCTGGCCGTACTATGACGCGACCGAACTAACTCTACATGCGGCAACCGGCGACCGAGCTACCCGTAGTACTCTCCTGGACCAAGATAGACATAGGATCTCCTGGACGGACTAACCCAGGGCCGTCTGGGACCGGGCTAATATCCGGGCCTTGTCACTATGTCCTCCGTATTGTGGCCCATAACGGCCCATTGCCCATTTCGGCCCAATTTCTATATAAATTACCATCTCACTAACAAAATTTTTAAAAAGAAAATATGAATTATAATATCAATTTCTACTAGTATAAAAAGTGAAAGTAAGATGAAAAATGTCTATGATAGAATTGATAATAAAATCTTGTATAATGTCTTTATCAATGAACGGAATTAAGAATTAGCTGATAATTTATTTTATTTTTTAGAAACTTGGACTTGTAATTAATACTAGTTATAAGAAATTAATTTCTTTTATTATTTTTGTCTATTATGTTATATTTTGATCCTATGTTTTATAGATATAGAGTGAAAACCACTTAAAAAAATTTAAAATAAAAAAATTTAGAGGGGACAAGTCTCTATAATATATAGATAATTGTAGTTAACAACACTATAATAAATGATGTTTTTGAAATCGTAAGGGAGGCGATCGCCCCTTCTTGCCGATAGGCTCTATTTGCACCTCAAAAATTAGGTTAAGCACTAAATGAATTTTTTTTTTATTACTATTTCGTCCCCATTTAAAATGACTAAAAATTACTCTTTTTTTTTTTTTTTTTTTGATCGGCAAAGAAAATCTTTATTGATGAAACATACAAAGTATGAAAGATTACATCAATAAAGAGGAGCTTGGGGATTTTGAGTTACAGTAAAATTCACTGACAAATTACTGAACAAAACAGAATCCAGATTCAACATACTATGACTTATTCAAAGCAATGATCTAATTTTGAATATGAGAAAACCGTAAGTTCAAATTATAATTCCATAATTCGATCCACAAAAATGAAGATAAGTAGTAGTAGGAAATTTATATATAGGTTGCTATGATCATCTGTAAATGAAAATCAAAAGCTGAACTGTACCAGTAGAAGCGAGTCCTGCTCGGTTATCTTTGATTCCTTCACTTTCTGTACAACAACCTGATCGATCGAGAAGATTGCAGTGAGATTAGTGGATAAGCAACAAGTTAACGAAAAAGGAGTGAAGATGAACAAGAAGTGAATGCTTCGAAGAGATTTCTCTGATCTCACAGAGAAACTGAGACAAGAGAGAGAGAGCAATTCAGAGCACACTTGATTTCTCGGATCATTACAAAGAAAGTTGAATCGATGAAGATGTGTTTAGGCTTACCGATTATGAAATCTTCAACAGTAGTGGACTTGAGAAAGTTGAATCGATCGACAGATTCGAGCGAGAGAGGTAGTGAGATTCGAGTGAGAGTCGAGCGAGAGACAGATTTTGAGAGGGAGAGAGAAGAGAGAGCCCAGATTTGGGAAAAAGAAAAAAAAGGGGGGGGGATTAGAGGGAGAGAAAGAGAGTCAAGTTTTACCCATTTTTATTTATTTTTATTTTTGTAAGAACACGATTGGGTCAGGAGAGATGTTTGATGTCTAAAAATGATTTTTTGCGACCGTTAAATAATCAGTCGCAAAAAATAGACGCAAAAAGTCCTAATTCTAGTAGTGGCTCGAGCATGAATATCCCCGTTCGAGCGGACATCCATGTCTGCAAAAAGTTCTGGGAGCTCATATTTCCCGCTCGAGCGGCGCCTTCCCTGCTCGAGCGGACATGCCAAATTCTGGAAAAATCCAGAATTGTTCTTGAGACTCAAACTTGATATTCAAAGGCTCCAAAGCTCGAATTTAGGTACCAAAAACATGAGAAATGCATATATAGCATGAGAGCATGGGAGATTTGGGACCAATTATTCAAAACCATGATCAAATTCTCAAATTAACCAACATTTCTCTTCATAGTTTCAAAACATGTGTATTCAACTTCACATTACTCCATGTCTCCATTAATCAAACATGCATGTAATCTTTTAACTCCAATTCCATTTCAAATGGCTCAAGTGATGCTTACACACATAAAACTCACCCAAATCATGCTTGCATGTATGATCCAACAACTCAATTTTTCATAATTAACAAGCTACATGATAGATTATACCATTCTTGCCAATTCATGATAATTCTATGCATGCATGTACATTCTAACTCCATATTCAACTCAATCTTTGCCATGAGCTACCAAACCACTTGAATTCACAAAATCACAAGCTCAAACTCATGAATTTACTCACCTAGGAGCTTTAATCTTCCAAATTATGGTTAATTCTTGAGTTGGTCTTCAATTAATTCAAGTTTTTTGCACAATCTTCAATTGCCTTCACCTTCTCTCTCTTTAGCCGACTCTCTCTCTCTTTCTAAAGTATAAAATCTGATTTTGAGCTCAAGCAAAGTGAATGAGGGTGTAAATTGGCTCTTTATAAAGCTCCTTCTCAAACACATTTCTTTAATGTTAAATAATTGAGCACCATTTCATTAATTTAATCTATTTTATTTGATCCGAATTAATTTTCAATTAAATTTCACCGTAAGCTCTAAAAATTGCGCTAATCACAATAGCGTAGTCAATTTCTGTTTCTGTGGCCGATAAGGCCTTCAATTTAAATCCTAAAGCAGGTAATCAAACAGATTTTCCTACGGTGAACAGATAGAAATTCAAAATCACATATATTCATACAGATGGCACTCAAAATCACATCAAACACATAATCATAATTATAATTAAGATTAATTAGCAAAATATGGACCAGGGTTATCACATATATGTTATGACATTATTATTGGCCCCACTTATTATACAAATTACAAATATCAAAAACTTTTTAAATTATGTTATATCATCAATTAATACACTAATTAGTATTTTAATTAGTGCATGTAACATTATTCGGAGACCATATAATAAATCCCGAATAATCCAATCCTGTGTTATTTTTGCATGATATTAAATTCTAGATAATTTTAATATTGATATGGAGGATTAAATGAAGGAAAATGAAACGCCTAAAAGTATGGGGGTCACTGCTGTGACCTTCCCGCTGCATCTTTTGATAACACCGTTTCAATTTACCTTCTTTTTTTTTTAATTTTTTTTTTTTTTAATTCTGTTTTCAGTCTGCCAATTTCTTAGAAGTGGTGCTGTTTGAATAAATTTTTTTTGTCACAATGCTGTTTTTTTTTTTTTAAAAAAAAAAAAATATCTATATGGCTTGCATTTTTAAAAAAAAATTGTTTAATTTTTTTTTGTTCCCCATTAAAATAATGTAATCTCTGTATTTATTTTTTAGAGTCAATCTATTAAATCAAAATAAAAAAAAGCATACTAATTTTTTTAACATTGAATGGGAATATATGAACACCCATAATGTTTTCAATATATCATAGATAGCCTTTAGACATTTGAAATTTATATTACAAATACTTATTGACATTTAAATAATAAACATCCTTATCATTTAACAAAAATACATAAACACCCCTAATATTTTGTGAAAAGATCATAACACTTCTTTTAACTTAAATAAATATATGTGATAATATTAATTAAATAATTTAATGTAACAAAATAAAAAAATTCGGGTTTACTTTGTTATAAGACTTAAACCTTGAGATTTGTTTTTGTAATTGTTGCAATAATTTTATATGTATATATATGTAAATACACAAAAATAATTTAATTAATATTATCATATATATTTATTTAAGTTAAATGAAGTGTCTATGATATTTTTGCACAATGTTAAGGGGTGTCTGTGTATTTTGCTAAATGATAAGAGTGTTTGTGATTTAACTAAATCTCAAGAAGTATTTGTGATATAAATTTCAAATGTCTAAAGGGTATGTGTGATATGTTGAAATGTTAAGAGTGTCCATATATTCTCATTAAACGTCAAGAAATGTTAGTATACCCTTTTTATTTTGGTTTAGTAGATTGACTATAAATAATAAATAAAAAGATTACATTATTTTAATTGGGAACAAAAAAATTTAAACAATTTTATTTTTCTAAATGCAAGCAATATAGGTTGAAAAGATAAAGATTAAAAAAAAAAAAAAAAGAAGAGAGGAGAGAGAGAGAGAGAGCAAACAGCATTGTGACCACAAAAAAAAAAAAAAAAATTGTGCAAACAGCACCACTTCTAAGAAATGGAGCGGTGAGAAGAGAATTTAAAAACAAGAAAAAAGTAAGTCGAAACGGTGTCGTTGAAAAGCACAACAGGAGGCACAGCGGGAAAGGTGAAAACAGTGATCCCCAACCTCAAAAAATGAGTTCTCCCCAGATTATTTTTGTTCTTCATCCAACAGTTAAAAATAATTATATATTCTTATTTCATTTTAACTAAATATAATAACTCACTTATTCTATCTAATCGTTTATCCCTTTCCATTCATATTATCTGATGGAAAATTCTAATATACACACTCTTAAGGGGTGTATCATATCTACTTTAGTTATGACATTTTCTCATTTAGTTATGATTACTTTTATTCTTTAATTATAATATTATTTTAATTATGACTTGTAAAATTTTTAATCATATTTGATATTGTGTTTAATTATGACAATTTTTTTTATAATTATAACTCAAAAAATATGAAATTATATATATATTTTTTTGTAGTTATAATGAATGTATAATAGTCAGGGTGTATCATCTCATAGAGAGAGTCAATTGGGATCATTCAAGTCAACTGCCGTGTTGAGTAGATCTTTCAACATCATTTATTCTAAATTATATTTAATTCTGCACTAACAGAAAGTTCAAAAAAAAAAAAAAAAAAAACACACAAACACAAACAAACAAATTAAAGTTATGAGTTTTTAGGAAGATCATTTCACTGCTGTTTGTTTTGTTTTTGCTTTTGTGTGTGGCTGTTTTGGTTTTTGATTATTTTCTGGGAATTTCCACTTTCAAATGGATGTTCCCTACTTTCTTTCTCTCTTTGTCCTCTCTCATCTTCTTCTTCTTCACTCGTTCTCGGCCCAAGAAGACAACAAAATCCAGATTGCTTGTCCCAAATCCTTCGACTGCAAACCATTCCCTCAACCACTAAGCTTTCCATTCTCCAATTCTACGTATTCCCAATGTGGGTTGTGCACGCTAACTTGTGGTGAATCGAATCGGCATCCACAAATTCAACTGGGAAACGAAGGACGGTTGTACGATGTCATACCATGGTACGATGTCATACCAGAAGAAAACAAGTCCAAAAACATATATCAAGTCCAAATCCATGACCAAATTCTCCAAACCCATTTAGAAAATCGAAATTGCAACACCTTCACGGAATTGAAGTTTCCCGACTCTTCTTCTATTTCATTTAGAGTAATCTATTCACATCTCCCCTTCTTCATATGCGACAAAAGTTCTGATCTTGTTTCCCCCACAAAAGATCATTTCAAGGGTTATCACAATTACACAAAATGCAAAGACTACAATTTGTACTATAAATTTCCAGACGATCCACTCCCTCTCCCCCTGATCTACCTAGCTGCTCAGTAATTCACCTGCCCCTGAATTCTTCAAACATGAATGCTACTGCCAGTCACCCATTCAATCTGTTAGCCACTACCTTCCCTCTTGAATTGCGCGTGTCTGAGGATTGTCAGATGTGTTACCAGGGAGGAGGCCAATGTCAAAATGACAACCAGAAATTTCACTGTGCCACCACCAATAAAGGTAATGACACAACTATAAATTTATGACCTGTCATTATGCCTGCTATTGTTGTGTAGCAATATTTCACAACCTGAATTAAGAGTGTTGAGTCCATTAGATTTTCATGTAACCTTTGGTTTTCAGTTTTCAATTTTCATCTGCGGCTTTTACTCAATCAAAACATTCCCTTTTCTACATCATAGTTTGTTTTGTGCCACATCACTCCACGCTTTTTTAAGTTTCTGTGAAATACATAACTATCGATGAGCTAGATTGGGGTTTTGTTGGGATGAATTTAGCTAATATTCAGAATTCTTAATTGCTTGAGGTATTCAAAATTCTTGATAATTTCATCTGAGAGAGAGAGAGAGAGAGAGAGAGAGAGAGTCAATGGGTCAAGTCCATATAGTGATCTGTCACTGAGGAAGGATAGTGGGAAACTCGGTCTTTGGCCAACAGACCATTGCAATGAGCAAGCCTTCCTAAACAATATTTCCAAGTCAAATGGCATGTCACACATACAAGTAAGATAATTTCATTCCTCTCCACTGTAATAGTTGTTTTTTGCCCCATTTTCGTTTTCTTTGTCGTCTGTCATCTACTACTTCACTCTGCCGGACAAGAGAAAGCATACAAACACTGTCCACAGTCCTTCCACCGTGGAAATCTTTGGCAGATGAGTTTCCCTTACTCCAACACCACAGTCCTTCCTCGAAAATTTATGCAAGACAATTGCCACGTTCAACCAACTTTAATTATGTTTCTTTTCCTCCTCCATGATTATGTATTTTAATTAATTAATTAATTTAAGTTTGAATTAAATTAATGAATTGAAATTTTTTATAAATATTAATTATTAGAGTATATATATATTTTTTTTAAATTGAAAGTTAAATTTAAAGACATTGTGAATACATATAACAAGGTACAATTAATTGTATTGTATGGTAAAAGTTAAATTATGGAGGAAGATCCTCTTCAATCTAGACTTTAAACTAGAGGGCACTGTTTGGATCCGTGGGATCCACCACAGGTTCCGTTTCGATTGTCGGAATCATTTATTTTATTGGACACTTTTTGTATTTCATCTGCACAAAAAATTAGGTTAATCTGATAACTGTAACTTGTTCAATTTATCGTTTTTTAACCAAAAAAATAAATAAATTGTGCTTTTAAAAAATAAATCATCCGTTTTTTGGTTAAAAAACACAATAAATTAAACAAATTACTGTTATCGGATCAACTTAATTTTTTGTATGAATGAAATACACAAACTGCCTGACAAAATAAACGATTTAGATTATTAAAATAAAAATCTGTGATGGATTCCACTGCCTAAACAATGCCCTCCAATCCAATGGACCGGAGGGGATCCTCTCCTTCAAATTATATGGTGATCATGTTAAATAATAGCATATGCACTGCTGGAGTGGATTTGTCAAAAATATGTTCGACATTACAACATGCTAAAATAAAATATTGACAGAATTGAAATAGCTATTCTTACCAACAAAATTAATCAATTTTTTTAATTTTATGACTAATAACAGAAAACATAAAATATAATTGAGATTATATAATTCTGTATCTATTGCAAAACAAAACAAAACAAACAAACGTGAATAAGAAGGAATTATGTAACTTAATAACCCAGTTAGATAATCAATCATACACTAATCTCTTGAATTATTAATATTAATCGTACTAATCAAATAGTCCCTTAGAAATTAATGCAAGATTAATTATCTAGCTGAATTAGTGGGATAAATAATTCCTCTTGTCCACGTTTATTTTTACAATAAATATAAAAATATATAATCATAATCAAATATTTACGGAGTATTTTATCTTACTAATTATAAAATAAAAAATTAATCAATTTTATTGGATAAAAGACTATAAAATCTATTATGAATAACAGAAACTACGGTTAAACACTTAAGATTGTTGGGGATGTACTATATTAATATATTTTTAATTTTTTTAAGAAAAAATGTGTAAAAAAAAAAATTAATGTGATCCAAAAAAAATAAAAGATATAAAAAATACACTTTTTAGTGCTAGCCAAACAACCACTTAAACATGAGTTAGGGGATATTTGGAATGATAGTTTGTTTTTGTGTCAACAAAACGTACCCATTTCTATATCATAGTTTGTTTTTGTGTCAACACTGTTTTAAGTTTCTGTGAAATAATTCAGAATTCTGATTCCTTGAGGTATTCAAATTCCTTGATACTTTCATGTAAGAACACTGAGAGAGGGTTTTAAAAGTCAATAATGGGTTAAGTCCATGTAGTGCTGGGTCATGAGGAAGGTGAGTAGGAAACACCTTTGGAATTTCTGTACAAGCATACTATTGTTTCTGAATTAATCCAAAAATCTTCAATCTTGCCTGTCAATTAGAAACTAGTGGTCAGGCAAATGTGCGTGCAACTATATTAAAAAATAATAACCACAATTTTGCATTTTTAAAATTATTATAATAAATTAAAAAAAAAAGAAAATTCATCAAGAAAATTAAGTTTAAAACTATATTGAAATGGAATACACCTAAACCTCAAGAAAAAGTGAAAAAATATAAAGTAAAATAATAAAAAATACTACGTTCTTCAAACAAATTAGCTGAGTGAAGTTATTTACCAAGGTATTTTATTTACTTTTCTTCTCAGGTATCAAAATTCTAGGCAAGCAAACACTTGAGAAAAAAAGCTATTCATCTTTGTTCTATAATAAAGAGCAAAAAAAAAAAAAAAAAAAAACATAGATTAGCTATAGTTTGTTTGTTGTGAACCCATTTTGGTCCATCTTCGAACGGTTTATTTTATAGGTTCACAAGAAAATTATTCATACAAAAAAATCAAGTTGATCAAACATCGGTAGCTATATGATTGGATTATAAAATCATGAAAAAAAAAAAAATTAACATCTTATTCTTAAAATCATATTTGCCATCCATTTTTTTTTTTGGGGAATAATTTTGTGATCCAATCATCTAGTTACCAATGTTTGATTAACTTGATTTTTTACAATAATAATTTCTTAGTAAGTCTTATAAAATGAACTATTTAGATAATCGAAGTGGACCCAACGTAGGGCCCACAGTGAGCCAACAACACCCTCTAGTCTAAATGAGCCAATGACACCCTTCAATCCAAATAATGGACTAGAAAGAAGCTAAGTCTCTTTAATTAAAGGTAGTTTATCGTTTAATAAAGCTCAAGTGCATCCAGAACATGGAAAGTAATTTGCTTTGAATTCAACCTTTTTGTTTTTTCCCTTATATTTAAACATACAACTGATGTTTTTCTCCTTGATAGTGGTTTCAAAAAGCAGGAAGTTGATTCTCGGAACAGGTAATATTCATTTTTTTTATCAATATTTATATGCTTGAGTATTTTTAGCTAATTTTTTGGTGTTACCACGTTAGCTTAATTTTTCTTGTTTTGCAACTCCTTCAGTTGTTGCTGGAATTGTGATTATAGTAATCCTATTGTTCTACATCATAAGGAAACTCACACAAAATGATCAATCCACATTCTTTTGGAAGAATAAAACAGAGAGCTACCAAAATGTTGAGGCCTTTCTAAAGAATTATGGATATCTTGCTCCAAAAGGTACACTTATTCTCATATCAAGAAAATGACCGACTCCTTCAGAGTTAAACTAGGTCAAGGAGGCTATGGTTGTGTCTTCAAAGGAAAGCTAGACAATGGATGCCTTGTGGCAGTGAAGGTTCTAAAAGGGTTGAAAGGCAGCGGAGAAGAGTTCATTAACGAGGTTGCAACCATTAGTAGGACTTCTCATGTTAATATTGTGACTCTTATGGGGTTTTGTTTTGAGGGTCGAAACAGAGCTCTCATATATGAGTTCATGCCTAATGGATCCCTTGAGAAATTCATTCATGATGGGAATTCCTTGACATATCACCAATTAGGGTGGGAAGCTTTGTACCAAATTGCAGTTGGTATTGCTCGAGGATTAGAATACTTGCACCGTGGTTGTAACATGCGAATTTTGCATTTTGACATAAAACCTCATAATATTCTTTTAGATGAGGACTTTTGCCCAAAGATCTCCGATTTTGGCCTCGCTAAATTATGCCCACGGAAAGAGAGTATTGTATCACTATTGGGTGCTAGAGGGACAACCGGCTATATTGCCCCAGAAGTATTTTGTAGAAACTTTGGGGGAGTTTCACACAAGTCAGATGTCTATAGTTACGGAATGATGGTTCTAGAAATGGTTGGAGGAAGAAAGAATATTGATGTCGAAGTTGATCGTACTAGTGAGATATACTTTCCGCATTGGATATACAAGCGACTTGAGCTAGATGAAGAACTTGGATTGCATGGCATTATGAATGATGAGGCAAATGAAAGTGCAAGGAAGATGATTATAGTTGGCTTGTGGTGTATACAAACAGATCCCTTGCATCAACCATCAATGAGCAAGGTGGTGGAGATGCTAGGAGGCAGCATGGAATCCTTGCAAGTCCCGCCTAAGCCTTACTTATCTTCTCCCCCAAGATCAACTCCAGATTCTTCAACTACATTCGTGCCTTAACATTGTACTATTCACAATGCATACTTCTATTGCCAAGGTAATGCACTACTGAAAATTAGATAATAATTGAGTTTTTTTTTTTTTTCTCCCTCTCTCTCTCTTTTTAATGTTTGTGATTGCTGCAATTCAAATTTTCCTAACACTGTTTTTGGTTGGGAGTTTTGGGAAGGGATTAGAAAAGGAAAAGAGAAAAGATGTGTAAAATTAGATGAAATATAAGTATATTTTATTTACATTTTACCTACTTTTTACCTATTCCTTTCCAAATCTCTCAACCAAATACAATGTAAAGGTTAAACTAGTTACATTCAATATAGTATCTCATTATCTTATATGAATTTAAAAAAACAAAACAAAAAAAAAGTATTGTGAACCTCTACAAATTATACAAGTATGCCTGTTTCATAGTAGAATTAACCAAGATTTAGAAAGTAGTCTAGAACAAAAGTACCAAATGTTTTGTCACTTTGATAAAAGCTCTCACTTGGACTTTAAATTGTTCCAAACATAGAACACCCTATTTAATAGCCAAATTTGTACGTTATTTCCATATATTCTAGAGTATGCCTAATTACTCAGTTGATAGACTTTACCTAATTACTCAATTGATAGAACTTTAATGAATTCCAATAAATTTGGAACTTTTGAGACCCCAAAATATTTTTGCCTTAGTCAAGCCCAGTACCAATCGTTGAGTTGAGGGAGGTGAATGTGATCACTCATTAGTCCATTTGCACTAGGAAATACTATTCTTATAGAATTTTTATACATAATTTTCACCAAAATGATGTGAGTGGCATTTTGGTACTTAAGGGTTTGTTTGGGAAGTGTTAAATTAGTATACTTTTTGATTTTTAACGAAAAAATGTGAAATGTGGGTTAGGGTTGAAGTGATATGGTAGAGAAGTGATCTGACCCAAATAAGAGGTAATGTGACTCAAATAAGATGATTGTGACCCAAATAAGATAATTTGCTAAAATAGTACACACAAAACAATGCCTAAATATTATTTTAAAGAGCACTATATTTTAAGTGATAAAACCATCATTTTGTATGCAAATTATGAACACTTTTCTGTTTTCATTAATCTTTTGCAGCACGTTTAATTTGTTGGTGTACTCAATGTGCTGCTTCCAACGATGGTTGCAAAAAATAGGTTTGGAAATGCGATGTCGAATGTCATAAAAGCCGTCAATAAAACCTTCAGTAACACAAATTAATTTTGAGAAAGATGGTGTAATTATGTCTGACAGAATCGTATGACAATTTATGGCTTGAAAGTTTGTGGAATTGTAAAATATGGTGAATTATGTTTATGCAAATTAGGGTTACGGAACTACTTGAATTCATTCTTGCTTAGAATGGGGGATATGCAACAAAATAAGAACTTGGAAAATTGATACTGATCAGCTGGTTGTAAAGTACATATGGTAAATGAGTAACATATTTGGTGAAATTTCTGCTTCATATAAAAAAAGTGAGGGCTTCATTTTTCTAATTTTGTATCCCGTAGCGTTTAAATATTGGATTTGAGGAGTGATTTGTCGAGAAAAAAAGAAAAGAATTAAAGTATAAACTAAATATTTGTTATTTTCTTTCTTTTTCCTCTGCAATTCTCTGCACAAATTCCAGATTCAAATACAACTTTAATATTATGCTAGCAATTTACTACAAGTTCTGAACATAAAATTATCTGAATAGTTCTAGTTTGTATCTTCTTTGGATGGAAACCATATAAATGTTTAATTAGATTAAAAAACCATTGAATTACAGTGGTGGGACGTTTTGAGAAGAACATAATCCAGGGATTACTGATGGCAAAGGTCATCATTTTTTTCTTGCCAGGTTTTTTTAGTGCTCGTTTAGGAATTTGGCTTTTTTAGTGGCATTTTGATTTTTTTAACTTTTCTATGAGGTAAAAAAAATTAATGTGTTTGGAATGATTTTTTTGATTAAATAAATAGTTATGAGGAAAAAAATTAATTAATTGATAGGTACGCATGATGTGACTTTTTGCTAATGAGGTTGAATTTGTTAAATTTTTTGCTTTTTTTTACCAAAAAAGTCTCTTGGCAAACCGGGCCTAAAATTGGAAAATTTGCAATACCTTCTTGACCATAATTTTGTACGAGCTAGAGTCCTACTTAAAATTATTGCTAGTTAATAAATTTTTTAAAATTTTAAGAGTAAGGTTACTTTTCACATGTTTTAGAGCTCACTGTTAGCAACATCTTCACTGAAGCATCAACAAAAATGGAGGCTTAATCCCTCTAGCGACCTGTTTGGAGTGTTGGCACATACTATAGAGATGCAAAAACCTAAGGGTATGGATTGTTTATCATTTTCTAGGATTCTTCATGAAAACATCACATACGAGGACATGGTTAATTACTTTTGTCTCATTAGAATCATACATCTCAACACCATGATTATTTACCAGGTCAAGTTACTTTTTTAACTCATTAGAATCCTAATCTTCTTTAGTTTCCACTTTCATGTATGTTAATTACTATATATATATATATATATATATAATATTTTGGCTTCTTTCTTGTTGCCCATTTATTTTTTGCTTTGTTTTTTAATTTTATTTTTAAATCAGTGTTATTTGGGGTGATGGTGGTTTGCTGTTGGTGCTCAATTATTGTGCTTTGGTGGTAATGATTGGTGGTAGTGGTGTTTTTCAATTCTCAAATTTGTAATTTTTTAACCCATAAATTTTTAAATTTCTCTATTCAAAAATAGAATTGTAACACATTTATTCCTGTTATAATAGTAAAATTTCAATGGCTTTAATCAGAGAATTTTACTAACTTTTTGCTTTTGCCTTTGCAAGTAAAATGACAAAGTCATATTTTATATAATAAGTGGGTTTTTACGTAATTTTGTAAAATTAATTCTAATAAATAATATAATCATACTATTGCACAAATAAATACTTTTTATCTTACATCTCTAATCCAATCTAATATCACGACACCAGTAATATCATTACTCAATCTCACTGTAATCTTAATTGCTCTTGGCTTAATCTAACAGTCAAACATGATCTTATGAGAATGCTAATCCCATACAATTTTTCACAACTAAACTTGATTTATAAAGAAAGGTAAATTATATCATTAGTTCTCGTAGTTTAAACAAAGTGTCACTTTAATCCGGTAATTTTTTTATAGATACACAATTAGTTAGGACCCACGTTGGATAGATCAACCTATGGCAACCTACGGTCGAGTGAGATGAAGGCCCACTGCCACTAGTAGTCCAAGATAAAAACCCTCGATAAAAAGCTAAGATATAGACAAAAAACCCTAAACTCTTCATCTCTAGTCTCTCTAGCAAAGATATCAAAGGGTCTTTGGCTGGCATCACAACGGTACCGCCAAAGACTTATGTTATCTTCTGTGGAAGGTTATCAGATCGGGTCGAAACCATACAAATATGAGTTTCATCAATTTCAATTACACCATAAACTTTCAATAAGCTAGATTGGGGTATGGTTGGGGATGAATTAGCTAATTAGTATTCCTGATTTGCTTAGGGTATTCAAAATTCATGATAATTTCAATTTTCATGTAAGAATGCTGAGAGAGAATGAGAGAGTTTTAAAGAGTCAATAACGGGTGAAGTTCACATACTGATGGGTCACTGAGGAAGGTGAGTAGGAAACACTTGAGTCTTTGGCCAACCAACCATTGCAGTGATTAGTGAACAAGAAGACCATTTGGCTCACCTACCTAGAAAAAAAAAAAAAAAAATACCATTTGGCTCTACTTTTAGTCATCTTTTCAATAAGTCTTCTTATAACAATATATTTCCAAGTAAACTAGCGTGTCAAGCAGGGGTAATTTTAAATGCACTCCAAATAGAGTTGAGTATGAAGATATAAAGTGAAGAGAGTAGGAAGAGAATAGAAGATTGAGTTTGATTATGAATTAAGTGTTTGATTATGAATTAAGTGTCCAAAACACTTTGATTTATATTTTTTCAATATTAAGTAATTTTTAGTAAAAGAATCAAGGAAAATACATCTACACAAGAGTGCAGAAAAAGTAAGGATAGGAGCTAAGTGATCTCAACATGAGTAGAGTGGGGGTTGGATCCCAGTGCTGAGACAGGAGAGGAGGTGGAGCACAAGGTAATGAAGCAAGGCATGGAGTTGTTTCTGTTTTCGTGGACAACATACCCTCAGCAATGGCTGCAAAGGCTCTGTTCAAACTATTTTCAAATTTTGGGATTGTGAAGGAAGCATTTATCCCATACAAATGAAGGCAAGCGACAAACTCACACTTCGGGTTTGTGAGATATGACTGTTAGGTAGCAGCAGCTGTTGCCATTCAAAAAGGTAACGGCCTTTTGGTGGATGATAAGGTGCTGGAGGTCAAAGTTGCTGCATATGATAGAAATAACAGAGGTGAACAGGGAAGGGGGAAGCCTCAGCATTCCAGACGGGCCCTCACAGAAACAACTTTAGTGGAAAGCTGCTTTAGTGGGTCATAGATCTTTCGCAGAGGTACTAAAAGGGGACATTCCTTCAACGGCTGGGGAAGAAAGCATGGAGATTCAAGCCTTTGAAGAAGGCAACGATTGGCTATATGACAGTGCAATCATCAGATTCAATATAGAATATCCCACTCACATTATTTCAAAAGCCCTGAAGGAGAAAGGGTTGGAGCAGGTAGTGTTCAGAAAAGGGGGAGGTCGTGATATAAATATTATCTTTTAAATCTCAAGCGGAGCTGCATTCAAACATCGCCAGCTCAAAGATTGGTTCAAGGACTGGAGTCTTTCCGTGTCGGAATGGAAGCCGGGCTTCATCTATAACCTGAGAGATGTGTATGGTTGAGATGCTTTGGCATACCACTGAATCTATGGAATAGAAATACTCTAAATAACATTGGGAGCACATGGGGCTCTGTTCTTAGTTTAGAGGGTGACTTATGTCAACCAAAGTCATTCTCTCATGCTAGAATTAGAGTGGTCACTGGGTGTATGGAATATATCAATAGCACTGTCAATTTGAAGTATAATGGAAGTTCACATCCCGTTCTAATTTGTGAAGATCATCCAGCTTTCTCCGTTGGTTGGACCACAACGGTTTGGAGGAGTTCAGCTCCATCAGAAATTGCTACAGTAAGGAGAGTAGAAATGTTTCAGGGGCATATGTCAGAATTAAGAAACGTCGGTGATGGGGCGTAGCTCAACGGCAGGGGCTCTCCGTCAGTCACATAGGTGAGGTAGTGGATACTGTTTTTGAGGAGACACTAGCTGCAGGAGGTTACAGCAGAGAGAAGGAAGCAAGCGTTGAGGAGCCTCTGTTGGAAGGGTCAGATCGCAATTCAAAAAGCAATGATGACAATCTTAGGTGTATCCCTCAAGTCTATACACCCGGGTATATAAAAAACTTCAATGAAGATGGTGATGGGCCTGGACATGGCACTAATTTGGAAGAGTTATCGGCAATGGAGTCTAGAAAAGACTTTGGGCCTGGCATTAATTTGGAAGTGGTTTTGGCCCATTCTTTAAATAAGTTCTCAGATTGTGGTCCTTCTAATAGGCCCAAGGAAGTGGTTAGTACCCAAACATGGCAATTTTGTTTCTTTGGCCTCATTCATTCCTCACATGCAATCTGCTGGGCCTAATCTCTCTGCTGGGAAGAGTTTTTTGACCCCTTACCCTAATTCAAAACTCCAGCAATTTACGAAGAAAAGGGGAAAAAAAGAAATCTCAGCTTGAAGGATTTTCTAGCTTTGCTAGAATTCATGGCTACAGGTTTGCTACAGTTCATAAGCAATCCTCCAAGAATGTCATTTTCAGACCAGCTGCATTTGCTCTTGCACATTCGGATCTGTCTGGAAGTTCTTCATCTTTCAACCATTGTCTCCTCCAAGAAGCTAAAGACACAATGCATCTGGGGAAATCCCTAGGAATCAACTTTAATGGGATGGAAGATGTTGTTCTAAGCAGATCATTGATCTAGAGTAACAGTGAGTTCTCTGTGTCCCTCTCTTTACTCCCTTAGTAGCTCTAATTTCGGCCCCAATCTCAGAATCTGTAAATCCATTTGGAATAGAACCACTCCCCTTAAGGTTTCATTTTTCTATTGGCTGGCATGGAAAAACAAAGTCAAATCTGCAGAATTTTTGCAGAGAATTGGCATTCTGGACAGAAGTGTTTCCATTCTTTGCCCCTTCTGCAGAACTGATCTGAATCTGCAGTTCATGTTCTGCTTCTTTGGCCCATTTTCTTTGCGGATCTGGTCTTCTTTTATTCTTGATTGGGGTTTCTACTGGTGCATCAATAACTTTGTGGAAGGCCTTCTCAATTGGTGGTTGGGTGTTAGATTGAAGAGCTTTGTTAGGCTTATTTGGAGAGCCTTTCCCCTTATTATTCTGTGGTCTCTTTGGAAGCACAGGAACGAATGTGTCTTCTCTGAGATTCAACCCAATTTATTAGGTCTGTGTGAATTAATCAAAATCAGGGCAGCTTTTTGGTTGAAAGTATCTATTAAGAACTTCCCATTCTCTATTGATGATTTATTTTTCAAATGGAATCAAATCAATTTTCATTCCTGAATCCACAGTTGGTCTGTTGAATCTCCATAGTGAGCTTGATTACTGTTGGGTGTTCTTGGAGTTCATTTGTTGAATCTGTTATTCTGCTATGTTTGGAGTCCTTCTGCTGCATATGCTATGTTTGGTCTTCATCAGATCAGATGATGCTGTAAGGGTGTTTGGTCTGTGCTCTGGCCGAATGGCTTGCATGGTAAGAGGCAAGTGTTCTGTTATGTGATGTTCTGAGAAGCTTTGCATCTGTGTGAGGAACTGATGTGTGTTTTAGTGTTGAATCTGCTTGTAGTCTGTGTATTCTGGGTTTTGGTGTGCTATATCTGTTGTGCAGTCTGCTTGTTCTGAAGCTTGTTCTGTAATCTGAAGTATATTTGATGTTTTCATTTGGAATACAAATGGATAGGCTGGCTAATTGTCTTCACCTGGAAATGGGAAGGCTGGTCAATTGTTTCATCTGGTTAATTGCTTCTGCTTCAGAAATGAGAAGGCTGTTCCTGTGTCACTCGTTTTGTTCTGTTTCTGCGATCATCTGAAGGTAAATGGATTGAATTGTATAGGTAGGCTGTGGCTCTGAACTTGATCAGAAATGGATGGTTGGTTTAGTGAGGATTGAATTGACCAGAAATGGGTAATGTCTACTTCTGTGTGAGGATGGCTCTGTGTTTAGTGAGGATTCTGCTTGGATTGGCTCTGTGTTTTTGCTTCTGTTTGTTGTCCTTTCTCTTTCTCTCTCTTCTTTTTGGTTGGTTTCTCACCAACTGGCGCTTGGTGCTTTTCTAG
>JAPPVO010002104.1:0-18582 GCA_030407325.1 Camellia japonica
AGCAAGTAGGGTTAAAAATGAGGCAAGAAAGTGGTGTAAAAGAGGGGATTTGAGACTTACCCTTGAAGACAAGTCTTTCTTTGCTTCTTGGCTTGAGTTTGTTGCTTCTTAGCCACTGAAAAACCTTCCTTTGTGCTGAAATGGAAGTGGTGAAGGTAGTGCTTGGTGTTGATGAACAAATGAGACCAAAACTTGAGAGTTTGAGAGAGATAGAGAGAGATATGCTTGAGCCAAATTTTTCTAACCCTAAGGACTGAATTGGAGGCCCCTTATATGGACAAAAGGAGGGGTGTAAAAGGGAGGGAAATGCACCCAAGCTTTCCCTCCCAAAATATCCCCCGGATGCCAAAGATATTTTGGAGAAACAGCTATACAGCTGTAAAGTATGCACTGAGGGGAGTGTGGCCGGCCAAGTGCTTTTTCTGGAGGTGGCCGGCCGGCCACCCCCCATGGCCGGCCGGCTAGGGGGCAAAAATGAACTCTTGAATTAATGGCTGGCCACCTGTAGACGTCCCCGAACGCCCCGGGAGGGTTAAGTCCCGTTCTGTTCATATTGGGGTCACTACAGTTCGAAGGACTCAAATGTCACGGTTCTTAATCTTAAACCAAAGAGTCCAAATCCGGCAAATCGTTTTGAAAACAGATTTTTTGAAAGAAGTGCCAAACATGGACTGCTTTGCCAGATAACAGAGTCGCCACCTAAATATTTTAAAATGGGAAATTTAGGAAACCCTGACTCGGTGCCAAAGGCCACGTGTCCGTCATCACCAAGTTGGCTCGGGAACTTGGGTACGATTGGGGAAGGTCACATCGTGAGCACCCCGCTCGCCCGGTCAAAGACCGGCCTCTACTAACCATGATATCTGTTTTTGAAAACATTGTGAGTTCTTATTCCGGTTATTAGCCTAGGTTACTATGTGATGCTCGCAGCAAACAAGTATAGACTGGGCTGCCTGAATTGGAACAAAACATTTCATGTTTGTTTGTTTGAAAATGGTTTGATGGTGCTACCCGCAGGTAGGCTAAGACGCGGATTTGCCACCCTCAGGTGGGCTTAGAAAACATGATTTTGCCACTATCTAGTGGGCTTAAAACAAACATTCAACGCATTGTCCCAATTCAAGTAACTCAACCTCCATCCACAGGCATTCAAGGCAATTATATCACATAAGCACATAGCCTCATGGCAAGCATGTTATCATGGCAACACTCACACGCATGCAAGGATGCTAAAGCATAAATACTCACCGAGTACTCCAAGCCAAAACAAAAGCTTATTAGAAATCATGCATGATCCTAATTATACAGTAATGCCTAATGCAACACATGCAATATGCAACTATAGCAGGCTCGGCTTTTCTAAACATGGCATGTGGGATGCTACAACTAACACGTATTCAATTTGGAATTGAAATACAAATGCAGTTTGTATGATGCGCCGAGCCCGGTGCATGCAAAACAGATGAATGATGCAAACATGCTGTCATACTGTATGCTAATTGAAATATGTCCTATATCTAACCATCGTAAGCGGATAAATAAAAGGGAGAAAGAAATGGGGGTTGGAAGACATACATTGCACACACCCACACTTATTACAGTTATGCCCTCGCGCAGAGGGTCCGAATAAATATACAGTCCGAATGAAAGAATATTACAGATTCCTAATTAATAAATTAAGCTAAGTAAGCTTTAAAATGGCGTGCAAGCCAGGGGCTGCCTCGCTTCTGATGAATGATGTATGCCGGACTGCCTTTGCGCAGAAATCCACTGGGATGCCCAATTTAGCCTCTGTTTGCGATATTTCTCGAAATGCGTGCCAGGTCTCGGAAGACTGCTGATCCTTGATTTTGCTGCAACAGAGAGCAGGAAAAGGGCATAGCAATGTATTTCACAAATATATGCATGCCTCGATTCTCGTGCCACCAATCACGCATATCGATGCATGATGACCGAGGAATCGGATTGCATAACTCAATATAGGGTGAATGCAGATGAATGCTACAACAAAACCTAACTCCATCATGGGTAATCCGGAGTGTCGGTAACTGGGGAATTGAGACCCGTTCCGTCACTCGGAGTACGAAACGTGCCTCGTTTCCCGTGCCCGGGCTAACTCCTATCCCGAACACGATGCAATATGCATGATATGCACGAAATGCAGCTAAAATACAATCCTAGTATGCACAATGCTATGAAAATGAGGTGCCTCGAAATGCGTGCGCACGGGCGCGCAAACCGAGGCGATGATCCTAAGGCATAAAATGGCATATGCAATGCAATTGGACTTACACTAACATGAGTGAGCCTCAGCCACACTCATATAAGAGGCCGTCGGATAAAAATGAGCTGCCTCGAAATGCGTGCCCACGGGCACGCAAACCGAGGCGGTGGCATACGCAATGCAAATGACATGAAAAATGCAAATTGGGCTTACACTAACATGAGAGGGCCTCGGCCGCACTCACATAAGCTGCCGTAAGATGAAAATGAGCTGCCTCGAAATGCGTGCCCGCGGGCGCGCAAACCGAGGCAATGTCATAAAAGCATGAAATGGCATGAAAATGCAAATTGGGCTTACACTAACATGAGAGGGCCTCAGCCGCACTTACATAAGATGCCGTCGGAGAAAACAGAGGTGCCTCGAAAAGCGTGCACGCGGGCACGCAAACCGAGGCATGGCCCGAAGGCATGAAATAGCACGGGAAATGATATGCAAGCATGCAAACCAAATTTCAGCACCTAAATGAAAGGGAAAACAGCCCCGAAATGATACGAAATGACAACCAATGCATGAAATCATCCCGAAATGTGATTCTAAATACCCGAAATGGCCTACGGCTATGCTAAACATGCAAAATTGATACATGAAAGCAAAAACAGTAGCAAGGCAGCCCCAAATATGGCATTTTTTCAGTACAAAGCAAGGCTAAACAACAACTACAAGTATGGCAAACTTAGCATGCAAAAATGGGGAAAAAGAGGGGAATTACAAAGCAAGTAGTGTATACAATGCTCAAACCAGAAAAATCAGTTCTAAAAAATTGAAGAGGGGCCAAAAACATGCATATTTACAGTAGATGAGATCCTCTAATTCAGTATGTAGACATGCTTAACATAGTGTGCAAAAATGAGCCAACAAAGGGCTACAACATGAGGTACCATAAGCAATGACCAAACGACTTTGGACCCTTAACAAAACATGAAGAATGGGTCATTTTAAGACACTCTATAAGCCTGATGAAGGCTCAAATCAGTAGCTAACCAAGCTTAACAAAGCATGCAATTTTACGGGAAATATAGGGGGTACAACATGAAGTACCAAAAGCATGCATCAAACAACTTTAGACCCTTAACAAAACTTGACAAGAAGGACAAAATAAGGATATTTTCAGTACTGATGATGGCTCAAAACAGGAGCTAAGTAAGCTCAAAAAGGCATTCAAGATGGGGCCAAAGAGAGGTATAAAGAGAGGTACAACATGGAGGCCTCAAACCAATTTGATCCCTTCTACAATGTTGTAGAGGGACCTAAAATAAACTCAATTTCAGTTAATGGCATGCTCAAAATCAGATCATAAACAGGCCAAAGAAATCATGCAATTTTACGGTAATTTGAAGTAATTACAAAGCAAGTGCATGATAGAGAGGACAAACAGGGTTGAGCCCTTCTTCAATGTTGAAGAGGGGCTCAAAATGAGCCCACTCACAGTTTACCTCATGCTCGAAATCAGATCACTCATAAGCCAAATATTCAATGCAAAATAAAGGCATACAAGATGCTATTGAAGCAAGTGCACCATAGAGGGCTCAAACAGGGTTGAGCCCTTAAACAAAGATGAAAATGAGCTCAAAAGAGGACCACTTTCAGTAGGGGTCGGAGCTCAACACAATAAGCAAATAGGCTTAAGATTTGAAGCAAAAATGAGCTCAAAAGAGGGTGAAGTGTACTTACCCTTGAAGATCAAGACTTTGGTTGCTCTTTGCTTGATGAAAGTTGCTTCTAAGCTTCTCAAGAACCCCTCCTTGCTGCTGGAATGGAGTTGGTGATGGTGATGCTAGGTGTTGATGAACAAATGGTGCCAAAACTTGGATGTTTGAAGCTTTTTGGAAGAGAGGAATGGAGGAGATGTATATGCAAGGCTCAAAGGATTTTTTTCTCTCCTTAAACCAGCTGGTGGCTGCTGGTTTTTATGGCCAAGAAAGGGGTCAAAAAGGAGGGCAAAAAGGTGGGAAAAATATCTAGATATTTTGCTCTAAATATCTTTCAAAATATCTTTCAAAATATCTAGATATTTTGCTCTAAATAAAAAGTGGCGTTCGGCCACGAAGTGGGCATCAGAGGCCCCAGTGTTCCTCGAAATGATAAAATAGAGGCACTTGCCAAAATTGAACAAAAACCGATGCAAAACGAAAGCTCGGGGACCAAAATCGCGCGGGGTCCCGAAAATGGGCCGTGAGCACCGAAAGTGGCGTTCGGCCACGAAGTGGGCATCTGAGGCCCCAGTGTTCCTCGGTATGATAAAACAGAGGCACTTGCCAAAAATCGGAGGAAATCGATGCGAAATGAATGCTCGGGGCCCAAACCGCGAGATTCGGGGCCCGAAAACTGGCTGTAGGCACCGAAAGTGGCATTCAGCCACGAAGTGGGTATCTGAAACCCCAGTGTGCCTTGTTATGATAAAACAGAGGTATGTACCAAGAACTGGAGGAATCGGAGACGGTTGGGCGGTCCCGAACTGAGGCACACGGCCTGACGGCTCCGAAAACCGGGAACCGGGCTCCGAAATGGGCAAAATGGCCTACGGCCACGAAAAGTAGCGCACGGCCACCGAGAGATAGTCTACAGGACTACTCCCTTCCCTCAGGAAAGAAAACAGAGAAAACCGAGTCTGGTTCGCAAACCGAGACAAGGCACAGAAGAGGATTCGGAAGTTCGGAGGCAGGGCGCACGGCCGCGACTCTGAGACTTCTGAATGAGCACAGTATGCAACATCACCGAGCGCTCAATCGGTGACGTCTGAGTCTTAAGGTCGGTCAAAAATGGGGTGTCTACACCACCAGATGATGGTGTCCTCCCAGGTGTGTACAACAAGGCCCTGTGGTTCAAATTTGACAACTCTGAAACAGGAGAGAGAATAGGCCACTTCAAAGAGGGGTTCAAAAGGTCCAAAGAAAATTACTGGCCGGCCATATGCTTTTAGTGTCCTCCCGTGTGTGTACATCACAAATATATGGTTTTGGTTCAAAGAAAATGGCCCTAGGGTGGTCAATATTAGCCCGGAAGTGAGAAAAACGGGCGCCGGGGGGTGCCGGAAGAGCATAACAGGTTGCTTGGACAATTACTAGCCTCCCACCCTCTAGTGATCTTCCTGATGATAAAATAGAGGTACCTGCCAAAAATGAACAAAAACCGATGCAAAACGAATGCTCGGGGGGCCAAACCGCGAGGTTCGGGGCCCGAAAACCGGCCGTTAAGCACCGAAAGTGGTGTTTGGCCACGAAGTGGGTATCTAAGACCCCAGTGTCCCTCGTTATGAAGTAAATGAGATGCATGCCAAGAACCGGAGGAATCAGAGATGGTTGGGTGGTCCCGAACCGAGGCACACGGCCTGACGGCTCCGAAAACCGGGAACCGGGCTCCGAAATGGGCAAAATGGCCTACGGCCACGAAAAGTAGCCCACGGCCACTGAGAGACGGTCTACGGGACCTCTCCCTCCCCTCAGGAAAGAAAACAGAGAAAATCGAGTCTGGTTCGCAAACCGAGACAAGGCACAGAAGAGAGTTCGGAAGTCCGGAGGCAGGGCGCACGGCCGCGACTCTGAGACTTCTGAACGAGCACAGTATGCAACATCACCGAGCGCTCAATCGGTGACGTCTGAGTCTTAAGGTCGGTCAAAAATGGGGTGTCTACAAATCCTTAGTCTATGCTATATGATTTTTTTTCACTAGCACTTTATTTACCTTCAATGGCATCTGTTACAGCTGAAAATATTTGCAGGATTGGCCTTTCCTCCCCTTTACTTCTACAATGGAGGAGTTAGAGAGTTCCTTGCTACAATAAAGCAACATGTTTTTATTGCGAGGTAGGTTGTTTTTAATTTTAATTGTTCTTTTCAACTTGAAATCCTTTGATTGTGAGTAATGAGCATAGTTAGAGATAGAATAAATTTGTTTTTTGGACTAGAATATAGATAGACTGGGTCCATTACCTAATATAGAGTGATAGTAATCACTCTGTTTGATTAATTTTTCGTTTTTGGTTTTCGTTTTTTTGAAATTAAAAAAAAAATGGTCCATTTTTTATTTTTGTTTTCGAAAAACAAAGGTGGGTTGTTTTAATAAAATTTTCTTGAAAACAATTTTAAGTAACAATTTTCAAATGTTTATTTTAAACATGGTTTCTTGAATGTTGAGTCATTCGGTGGTTCTTGGGTGAATCTGCTTACTGATGATAATTAACTAGTGAGCAACTGCTTTCTGCTTGGCCGTTTCACTACTGGCCTCAAGCCTTTGAGTTCGTTCCTTCAATTCATGCACAGTATCTAATATTTGGGTTATTTTTCAAGTGATACCTATATTTTAGCATTTTGTGGTTTATGGTAGGATACTATTGAACTTGTTAAGAATTCAAAAGCTAATTACTGTTAGTTTTTCTGTCCATAACAAAAAGAATTGTAGGAATTTGTAAATTAGCAAACTAGTTGCAACCTTGCAATTCTACCAATGTAAATCATCTGTTCCTGTCAAAATGAAATTTATTGACTCTTTTTTTTTTACAAGACTAATGGAATGTAGCATTTGAAGAGTCTGAAGAAGCTTCAGTAGTAGTCTAGATAGTAACATTGGGAAGCAATCCAAAATTAGGAAGTCAATTTGATCTATCAAACCTTAGTCAGAAGCTCGAGTTTTCCCCCCTATGAAATCCCAATACTGTAACTGATATATGTAACTTGTTGTCATAGTCTGATTCCACTGTGCAATTCATTGCACTGTGTAACAAATTTGATGACATAAGAATGGGTAGCTTGGATCTATTTAAAATTTTGTTCTCTATTTTTTCTGCTGCTATTAACAATTTTCAACGGACTTCTCGCACATGCTTGGCTCACAAGCTTGTGAAACTATGAATATTGTGTATACCACTTTATATTCTTTTTTTGTTAAGTAATCTCTCTTTTATGTTCATACACAAGATGATCCATTCTTGATGTGCTATTGCATTTTTTTTACAAGTAAAAACTATTATATAAAAAGGCACCAAGGGGGCACCACCCAATTTTTGATGTGCTACTGCATTATGAGAAGTTTAATTTCTAGCAAGTGATCAAGTTTGATCATAAACTTTTTAATCATAATTTTTTTAAACCAAGTTATAGGGAAATTCCTGTCATTATTCTTTTTCTTTTATTGAAGACTATGAGTCTATTATATTTCTACGCATCCTTGATTATGTTAAATTTATTTCCTCATCTTCAAATTCTTCAAATTCCTCACTAGCTTTTGGCCTTTTATCATTCTGCAGGTTACAAACAGTCGAGGAGATGTTCTCCAATGTAGTCATTACATGCCTATTGTTCGTCCAGAAGGAAAGGCTTTGCCTTGTGTATTCTATTGCCATGGAAACAGGTTAGAAAATAAATGTGGATGAGTAGAGATTGTTCTTATAGAAAAAGTAAGGATAGTATACGGAATATCAAAGGTCTGTCTAATAATTTTTCTAAAAATATAGGTCCTTCACTTGCTTTCTGTCATAGTATGGATGAGTATTAAGCTGGTAGATAATTGAATTAGCTTTAACAAATTCATTCTGTAAATCTGTTTTACTAACAAGTTGTCTGTATTGATTTTACCAGTGGATGCAGGGCAGATGCCAGTGAATCGGCTATAATATTGTTGCCTTCAAACATTACTGTTTTCACCCTTGATTTCTCAGGGTCTGGACTATCTGGAGGAGAGCATGTCACATTAGGGTGGAATGAAGTAAATGGCTGAGCAATTTAAATATTTCCTATTTTATAAAACAGTGTCTGTGTGAATGGAGTGTATGATGTCAGATGATCAAATGAGTTGCTCCAGTCAAATACATTCTTTGAGGATTGAAATTGCTGATGTATAATTTAAACCCTATTATTAACTAACAAGTTGTCTGTATTCAAATACACTAACAAGTTGTCTGTATTGAAATTTTTTTTTCCAACCACTTCATGTGGAAAATATTTTCTCCAATTTTGAGAACTCTAGCCCACTTTCTCTGATCTTTTTTGTTTTCTAATTTTCTGTTTACTTACATTATTTTTCTTTCTTATTTCTTTCCAGCAATTTGAGGTGGAATAAGTTGCAAGATGTCATTCCTCCTGAAATAGGTGAACTAAAGAGTCTAACCCATCTGTGAGTAATTTCATAATCTTTGAGGGTATTAGTTTTGTTGGAATTTTCTCATATTATTTATTCTATATACTATTAATGTGTTATAATGAATCTTCTGCAGATACTTGAGTTTCAATAATTTCAAAGGAGAAATCCCCAAAGAATTAGCTAATCTTCCTCTGCTACGTTACCTCTATCTACATGAAAATCGTTTTATTGGGCGAATTCTACCAGAATTGGGCACTCTGCAACAACTCCGACATTTGTAAATTTCATGTTCTATTCCCTATAGTATTTGTATGCTTTACTATTTGTATCTCATTGCAGATAATCTCTCTGTGATAACCATGTTTTTATAGGGATGTTGGTAACAATCATTTGGTGGGAACTATTAGGGAACTAATACGTATTGAGGGATGCTTTCCATCTCTTCGCAACCTGTAAGTCTATGCTTCAGCGAATTTTGAAATACTTAATATTTTCCAGTTTAAGGCTATCAGAGTCGTAGTTCTTATAAAAACCATTTTTGATCCTTTGTAATTTTGATATGCAGTTATCTGAATAATAACTACCTTACGGGTGGAATCCCAGCTCAGCTAGCAAACTTGACTAATTTGGAAATCTTGTAAGCATTTTATTTTCTTTTTAACTGTATTAAGACTGTTATCTATCTTCTTTCTGGATTTCTTTTCGTTGTAATTGAAACCATCTTAAAAAATTGACTGCTATGTTTGTAGCAGGCATTTATCATACAACAAAATGTCTGGTATGATACCATCTGGACTTGCTCATATTCCCCGATTGACTTCCTTGTAAGTTTATTTTCTGTCCACTCTACAAATGTGATCCAGTTATGTATGAGGAGTTCTATTTTTGCAATGTATCTAGAGGATTTTCCTCTTTCTAAGAGCAATACACATAAATTTGGCAGTTCGGATTTTAAGTCTGGACTTTTCTAGCTACACTTTCTGGGCATACTATTCATTGGATCACAATTTGGCTGATGTGATTGTATGGTTTGAAATAGTCACATATCATGTCTTCATGACAAGAAGGACAAGACAAATCTATGTAATAAAACACATCAGTTTTTGAAAAATGTTGTGTGCTATAGTTTGGGGTTAAGATTGAATAAATCTAACGGTTGGTGTTATTTCCCTACTGATGATGTACCTTTAGGCACGGGCAATTTTGCTAGTGGTCAATATTACAATTGCATATTGAAAAGTTATTTGGATTTGCAGGACAAGTTTGTTAGTGGAACCAAGGTTGAGTTAGGATTCCTATTTCATCGATACACTTTGTTTCGTTCCTTGACATCTGTGACCCAATCTTCAATATTGAGAAGATTTCTTCATCCCTTATGGCTTTGATTCATGGCTTTTAACTGTTTTTTTTTATCACAATTAATGCCTTTTTTTTTCCTTCTTTAATTTGCTTTTCCCCTTTTTTTTGCATCTTTGTACTTTTGTGTATCTGGGACAGCATCTTTTTTTGGGTAGGCATGGGACAGCATCTTAAGCTTGCTTTCATTGCAGGTACCTGGATCATAATCAATTTACTGGGAGAATCCCGGATGCATTCTATAAGCACACTTTCTTGAAAGAAATGTGAGTTTCTGTCTTCAATCACTACAAGCAAATTACAGTTACCCAACACTAGGTCAAATGCTAACTGATTAAATGTTGTCACAAGTATATTGAAGGAAATGCTTTCCGGCCAGGTGTGAACCCTATTGGCATCCACAATGTCCTCGAAGTTTCTGACACAGAGTTCTTGTTTTAGTCAAAGCTTCCACATATTATTTACTCGTAGAATTGTTTCTTCTTGTTCTTGCTAAAACTAGGGTGTTTCAGTTTGAATTGGAATGTAGTTCTATAAATAGGATGTATATAATGTACACTAGTGTTTTGGGAAATTTAAGAAATTTTAGAAGTAGGTTGTTTGACAGTTTAGAAAGGTGTTGTTGGATTCTTTGGTTGTCATTATTTTGTGTGAACAATGTCTGGTGGAACACCAGTTGGGGATGTCTGGTTGTTTGACAGAAATTTAATAAATCGAATGTTAATGAATTATGTATTGTGTCGAATGTTAATGATTCAGTTAATTTGAATGATGCTTTAAAATTATAGGTTTATTATGGATTGAATGAATTATTAGGAATTACAGGTGTATTGTTTTCCTGCTTTGGCGACCAATTTATTAGTCGCGACAAATAAATAATTTTTTTTCGCAAAAAATGACAATTGCCGACCAAGAGTTTTGGTCGCAAAAAATACATCTATTGCCGACCAAAACAGCTCTTGGTCGTGGAAACTCACTTTTGCCGACCAAAAGTTTTGGTCGCGAAAAGTAACAAATGGCGACCAAAACCTTTTTTGGTCGTGGAATGTCACAATTGGCGACCAAACTTTTTGGTCGCGGAATGTCACGATTGGCGACCAAAATTTTTGGTCGCGGAATGTCACAATTGGCGACCAAACTTTTTGGTCGTTGAATGTGATAATTGGCGACCAAACTTTTTGGTCGGGAAAATATCACTTTTCGCGACCAAAGTGTTTTAGCGACTAAATGAATTAGTCGCGGTAATGATATATTTCGCGACCAAAAATTTAGTCGGCAAATCCGACTTTTGCCGACCAACCAAAATTTTAGTCGCGAATTACTTTTGCCGACCCTCAATTGGCGACCAAAGTAGCGACCAAAAAATTTGGTCGCGGATAACTTTTGCCGACCAAAAATAGACTTTTAGCGATCAATTTTTTTGTTGCCAAAAGTGTTAATTCTTGTAGTGTAGTTAGGTGCGTCTTTTTCCTCAACTCATACCCACCCCAGAGAAATGAGGCCTGAATCTTTTCAAACTCTCTTGCTACTTCTTGAAGCATCTTATACAAAGATTGATAGTACATAGGCAAAGAAGAAATTACAACTTTTATTAAGTCTCCCTGCAAATGTGAGTAGTCTCCTTTTCTAACCTGCTAATTTGCTTCTAGCTTTATCCAAGACAGGTCTCCATGTTGCTCTTCTACTAGGATTGGCACCAAGGTACTATAATGGCAAGCTTTTCACTTTGCAATTAAGTACTGATGCGAACTCATTCATAGATTCATCTATTACTCCCACTCCACACACTACACTTTTATGATAATTAATCTTTAAACATGAAAGAACTTCAAAACACCTCAATATCCTCTTCAGATTTCTTACTTCAATTAGTTTCACAAAATAATATGAAGTCATCTGCAAACTGTAAGTGAGTAAGTACCACAATACCTGAACCAATCTTCACACCTTTTATTAGCTCAAATTCAAAATCTCTTAACAGCAACATGCTTAACCCCGCTGCTGCTATGTTGAACAAAAAAAAGGACAATGGGCTACCTTATCTAAGGCCTTTTTGTGGATTAAATTCACCTGTTGGAGATCCATTGACAAGCACAAAAAGTCTAGCTAAAGTAATATATTCCTTCATCCATTCAAGCCACATTACACTGAATCGAAATTTGATAGCATTGAAAACAAAAGGCCCAATTCACTAAGTCATAGGGCTTCTCAAAATCCAACTTTACGATCAGGCCCTTAATTCTAGCTTTCTTCCATCGTTCCACAACCTCATTAGTCACCAACACACCATCTAATATATTCCTACCTCCTAGGAATATGCTGATTGGTTTTCACTAATAATTTGAGGTAGCACTACCTTCAACTTGGAAAATAGCACTTTGGATAGAATCTTATACAAAGAACCCACCAAGCTAATTGGCCTATAATTAGCTAAACCCATATTAACATGGTTACATAATTTCAAAAATATCAATATTATATAATTTTGGAGGAGACTAAAAATTTTATTTTTTGAATACCATTTTCCCCAAATTATAATATTGACCATGGAGTTAATTTTGCCTTCGAATTTGAATTTCATTTATCCCATGAATTTGATTTGTCACTCCATTTTACTTTCCAGGAAAACAAAGAATATATACAACAAAAATTTATCTGTGACAAATTTTTCAAAACTAGAAGTTAGAATGTGTAAGTCCTTTTTGAGAAGCAGCTTAATTTTTTGTCTGACAAATAATGAATAAATTCAAACACATCTCTTGAGATTTCTTTAAAATACAGATTGTCTTTGTGATTTGAAAACTAATAAATACTCACTCTTCAAAATTTTTTATTTAACAAAATTAATTGAAAAAATATAATTCATAACTGCTCTCCTATACAATAATAAAATTATCTGAATTATTAATTGAAATAAATTTCTGATATCATTAAAAACTATTAATTAATATGATGATTTATTAATAAAATGGACTATTTGTTATGAAATTAAAAACTTCAAGAGCGGGATGTAATTTCCAAAATCACAAAAGACAGTTTGTATTTTAAACAAATATCTTGAAAATATTTTCAATTTATCCAAAAATAATTTGTGAACAAAACGTTTATACATAAAATACCTCAATTTTACCCTGTCATCAACAGTTTATTATCAAACGAAATTTGCTGGCATGGTATCAAATTTCACTAATTTATTTCTCAAAAATTAATTATACTTTCGATTATAAAAAATAAAAGAAAACATTTAAATAAATAATTAATAAAATTTTATCTCAAAAATTAAAAAAAAAAATGAAATTTTAAATAATACACTTTACTAAAAAATAATTGAAAAAAATATAAAAAACTTCATTTATAAGTGTCTCTTTTAAATCTTAAATTACCTCAAGCTGGTCCCGGAAACATTAATTGAGCCCAAAATTCCTTTGTCTCTGTCTCTCTCTGTATTTGTGTGTGTAATTGTAGGTAGCTTATTTAAAAATACAGATGCACTGCAGTGATTGCTTCTGAAGAGAGGTTGAGCATTGTAGAGAATCCACCAAAGAATGTAGAAAGCGGAATTTAATCGAAGTAGTTGAAGTATGTTTAGAAAGCAAGGAGGATGGATCCCCGTAGTTAAGCAAAGACGCTACCACATGAATCATCACATGAGGTATGAAGGTCAAAGATCAGGATTGTTTATGCTCTTTGTGGATAACTTGCCTGAATAAATGAATTCAAGAAAAATGCATGATCTGTTCATCAAGTTCGGTGTTGTAAAGGATGTGTTCATATCAAACAAGAGGAGAAAATCATCAAATACATGATTTGGGTTTGTCAGGTATGACTGTTCTATCGCAGCAAAAGTGGCAGAACAGAAGGTGAATGGCTAGTGGGTAGATGATAAATCATTAGCAGTAAAAATCGCCGAGTATGGCACTGGAGTGGATGAAAGGAAGAGTCTGAAATCGTTATCAGCAAGACAACCAGAGATGAGCAAGCCAGCAACTTTGGCCGCGAAAAAAATATGGAATCAAGGCACTGATAGAAGGTCGTTTGCAGAGGTTATCAACAGATCAGAACCAAGATGCACATCAAAGATAACTATTAAGGTAGAAGAGATAGGGAATGGATGGCTGTTTGAGAGCAAGATTCTGCGACTCAAACCAAATTACTCTGTTTTGAAGGTGAAAAAAGAACTCAAAAGAAGAGGTATGCTGAATGTGCTGGTGCGAGAAGGAGGTGGATATGATACAGTCCTAACTTTTAACTCAATGGATGAGTTGTTGAGTAAAAATTCTTCAGTCATAGAATGGTATCATGAATAGTGTGAGTACATCATGGAGTAGAGATCAGGGATTAACTGCTATGGGGTGCCTCTTAACTTATGGACCTCAGATACCTTCAGAAAGATTGGAAGGATGTGGGGGGAGCTAGTTTTTTTCGATGGTGATGTCTGCACACCTAAATCTTTTCGGTGTGGAAGGTTCAAAATAGTCACAAGTGTTATGCATCCAATAAGTACAAGCCTGAATCTAGAGTGCAAAGGAAGAGTCAATCCCATTAGAGTTTTTGAGGAACAGAACACATAGGCTGTCACCACTAGTTGCAAAGGAACTACTACCATCGGGGCTAACGAAGATGGATGTTCCAAAATCCATGGTATACTCAGACCCATTGAAGATACTAGCTTGGAGAAAGATGATTATGGCAAAGTAGATGAAGTGGTGGAAAATGGGGCCACGTCACCTAGGTTCAAAGGAAGAGATGATCTAGCAATTAGTAGTAGTTGGAGCCATGCTTCAGCAGTGGAGGAAACTCAAGATTACGTGGGAAATTCAAATGAAGAGGGCACATGTGTGGTGGAGTCATCATTGCCAGAGGAATGACTGCAGCAGATGTAGGGATGTAATCATGACAATCAAAAAGGTGTAAAGGCTCCTTTTGTAGGAAACAATCATGATGCCTAAGTAGGAGAGGTAGCTCCTACTATAGATGGTCAGCTACTCACTCTAGGCTTTATCAAGAGCCTAAGTGAAACACTGAAGGTAGGACCTGGCATTAATTTGGAGGTAACTCTTGGTCTTGATCAACCTGGGCTGCAGCCCATTGACACCATTTCTGGTCTGCAACCCATTAGGCCAACTGGTGAGGATTTACATCCCTTTGAACCATTTGGAGTTGGTCTCAATCAGACTCTTACATCTGAAGTTAATGTTTCTGCCAACCCATCCTTTTTAGGTTCTACTAGTAACTGTATAAGAAAAGGTGTAGACACCTCATTTTTGACCGTCCTCAAGACTTGGACGTCACCGTTTGAACACTCGGTGATCATCCATGTTTGTGTTCGTTTTGAGTTCTCGGAGGTCTCGGCTACGCGCCTTACCTCAAGATTTCTCAACTTACCTGTTTTGTGCTTGGTCATGGACCAAACACTTGTGTTTTTGCTTCTAAGGGAAGAGGGTGGCTTGTTGGCCATCCCCTCAACCCACCGGCCAAGGCATGATGCCACCGGCCCTTTTTCTTGCCATCGGCCAAAGGTTATGGCCGGTAGGCGCCTTTTGTGGTCGGCCACCTTTGTTGGTCAATCGGCCATTTCTGCTGGTCGACCCCTTTCCATCTGCTTTTGGCAGATATTTTATGCTAGCTGTAACAGCTGGCATCCACAATTGACCCCCTCCATACACGTGTATAGAGGGATTTGCCTCTTGTTTAGCTTGCTTTGGAAGCTTTGCAATTTTGGAATTCTATAAAGAGGGAGCTTCTCCTCCCTCCTCAAGGGTTCCAGAGGTTCAGAGAATTAGGGTTAGAGAGTGAGATACAACTTTGTATCTATATTCCCTTATTTGATTCCATTTTGTGACCTAAAGTGAGTTTTGTCTTACTTTTGCACTAGAACACCTAGCATTACACCATCCTTGGGTTGTTGAAGCCTTAGAAGGTTGTTGTTAGGGTTCTTGGACTGGTTTTAACCAAAGAAAGGTGCTGGAGCTTTGTTTCTAAAAGAGGTCTACAAGGGTGAGCATCTTTACTTTATATACCCCATTTTGGCTTAGGCTTTTAGCCCTTCTTTCTTATTGTTTTAAGCTTCGACTATAACTGATAAAAGTTCTAATTTTGTGTGTTTTAGAACTTTGTTTTAGGTTACTTTGAGATTTGGGGTTGTCTCCCCCCTCCAAGGCCTTGTTAGGCCTTGTTTTAGGCCACACCTTTTGGTCATTGTTTTGAGCTTTGCATGGCCTCTCTACCACTGAAATCCAGAGGATTTTCAGTGGTGGAGAGGTGGTTTTGAGGTCCAAAATTGGAGAGGGTCATCCCCTCTCCTTATTGTCTTTGTTGCTTGCATAAATGGCTTATGTTGTGGCATGTGTGCTTAGCTTGTTTTAGCTTCATTTCAGTAGGTATTAGGCTTTTTTTTGCCATGATACACCTCTATTTTGAGTTGGTTTAGACATTCCATGTATGCTTTATACACTTGTCATGTAATCCCATGTTTTGGCCTTAACATGCATCATGTTGTAACATGTGTTTTTAGCATGAATTTGGCTCAACTCCATGAAGCTTCTAGCTTTGTTTTAGCATGCTAGAGGTCTGTATTTGGTTGTTTTGGTCGTCCATGACTTGCTTTGTATAGCTACCATGTAATGTTGAATCCTCTAGCATGCTCTACTTGCATCATTTCAGTGGTTTGGCATCACCTAGAATGTCATTTCAGTCTATATAGTATGCTCCTATGCTTGCTTTCATCACTCCTTTAATGCTTTAAAGAGTTGTTGTTTAATCCTCCATGTTTGGACCATTGTGTATGCTTCCATGCTTAGGCCATTTAGATGCCATCTAAGTGGGTTTTCGGTCTTGTTTAGACCTGCCTTGGGACTGTTTTAGGTCCCCTTGGCCCTTTGGGGCTTGCTTCATATAGCCTTGGTTTGAGTCCCGTGGCTAGTCTCAAGTTTTGGGCTTTGTCGCATGCTTTGCTTGCTTTGTTTAGTTGGTTTGGCACCCTTTCTAACATGATTTCAGAGCTTAAAATGTATGTCATTTGTCCATGTTTATCCTCTTTTAAGTGTGCTTAAAAGTTGCCCTTTTATGCTTGAGTGTTGGACCATTATACATGCATGTTTGTATGTGGTTTTGTCTTTCATTCCATAGCATTTTGGCCACTGATTTTGGCATGCTTGAGAGCTACCCATGTTAGTGTAAGTCCATCTCACCATGTTGTTGCATGCTTGTTTCATCTTGCATGTTGTTGCATGCTATACATGTTCACATGTTTAGGTTGTATGCCTATTGCATGCTTGTGTTGCTTTGTTAAGTTCATCATGCATGTATTACATTGGTCTAAGTATACTTGCCTTATATGTTGTTGCATACTTGGCCTATTAACATGTTGTTGCATGTTTAAGTGATATCGCATTTGGCATGCTTTTGTTAGGTTGCTTAACATGTCATTACATGTTTACATGTTTGCATGCTTAACTTGCATGCTTAGGTTGCATAGTATCGAGCATGTATCCCTCGCCCCTTGATAAACCATGATAGAGGTTGGGGGTCCCTTTTTGTTTTGTGTGCATTCCATTTGATATCAAATTGCACACTCGACATCTTTGGCCATCATGCATTAAAATGCGTGATTGGTGGCCCGAGAATCGAGAACCATACTCCCTTGAGTTCATAACATGATAAGGAGGGTGGTTGTGCCCACATTGCTTTGAAAATGCATTGCCATACCTTGTCTGTCCTTTGCTGCAGCAAAACAGGGTTCTGCAGGAAGAGATGGTCGACCGACCACATTCAGTGCCGACCGGCCATGAATTGGTGGCCAAGAGCCTCACTCATGGTCGATGATCAGTTTCCCATGGCCGGTGACCTTCCCTTTTGGTCGGTGATCTTCCACAGTGTTCAGGGAGCAGTTTAGAAGTATCCTTGAGACTTGTGTAGTCCTCAGAGGTGCAGAGCAGTGTAAACAGAGGCAACATGTGACATGGCGATGGATTTTCCGAGCGAAGCCGAGCATGCACGCATTCGTCCCTCTTCCCGAGGCTGTTTTACTGCTTTCAATAGTTTAATTAATTTGTTTAATTAATTAAGGGTCTGTAATATTTAATTAGCTTGTTAGTTAATTAATTTGTATTATTCTTTCGGTCCCTCCGCGAGAGGGCGAGTTTTGTAATAAGTATGCGTGCGTGCGATGCATATCTTCCAACCTCACGTCTTTCTCCCTTTTACTTACCTGCTTCTGGTGGTTAGTTCTAGGGCACGTTTCAATTAGCATACCTTATGTTTGCATGTTTGCATTCATTCATCAGTATTGCATGCACCGGGCTCGGTGCATCATGCTAATTGCATAGTACTTCAATTCCAACTTGAATACGTGTATCGAGTTGTTGCATTTCACATGCCATTCTTAGATTAGCCGAGCCTATTCTAGTTGCATTTTACTTGCAATGCATTAGTCATTTTAACATGAACTAGGATCATGCATGATTTCTAACTAGTTTCTTGTTTTGGCTCGGAGTACTAGGTAAGCTTTTATGCTTCAGCATCCTGCATGAGTGTGAGTATTGCTATGATAGCATGCTTACCATGAGGCTATGTGCTTATGTGATATGATTGCCTGGTTGCCTATGAGTGAAGGTTGGATTGCTTGAATTGGAATAATTCATCGAAATCCACGTTTTAGCCTACTTGCGAGTAGCAAAGTTCAAAACCATTTCCAAACAAATGGATATGCGATGCTTTGTTCCAAATTAGGCGATCTAGTCTATACTTGTGTGTTGTGCGCATCACATAGTAATTCTAGGCTAATAACCGGAATAAGAGCACATAATGTTTTCAAAACTAGATATCATAGTTAGTAGAGGTCGATCTTTGATCGGGCGATCGGGGTG
>JAPPVO010002105.1:0-12810 GCA_030407325.1 Camellia japonica
AGTGGAAAGTAAAATGTGCCATAGACAATGTGTCATAGGCAGTGTAGACATTCGTGTCATGAATATTGTAACTTGATTATAGTGTGTTAACCATGTATCAATGCTAATGCTTTAGTTATTGCTTATTCTTGGTTTAGTATTTCTTTACTGGGCTGTGGCTCACCCTATATGGGAACTTTATTTTTCAGGTTCAGGTGGTTCACTCCCTCCAAGGACTTAGCTTGTGAGGAATTGAATTTGAAGACTTGTTTATCTGTTATTTGTTTTATTTGAACATTGTAATTCTTCAAGACTAGGGCTTTATCTGTTTTGAGTTAGAACTCAGTAAATTGTATCCAAGTGTTGGCTTGGCAAGATGTTAAGCCCGTAGGGCATTTATTATGGTATTTTATTTCGTAAGACTCTGATGATTGATGTATAAATAATGTCTTCTTTTAATAATGTATGTTTTGTTTTATATTCTTGGGGTTGAATTTTGAGGGCGTTACATGTGATTTGAGTAATGTATGTATTATGAAATAAATATAAAGAAAATGATATAAAATTAATTTAAGATAATTGTATAACATATAATAAAATATTATAAATTAATTTAAGGATAGAGAATTTTCATAAAAACTTTTCATAATATTTTTTTTATGATACCTAACATTATTACTGTAATTTATGTTTTGAATGTCTTGGGGTTGATTCTCTCCTACCCAATTAAACATATTATTAAGGAAAAAAGATCAACAATGTTAGAAGATTAGAATGAATCACAGAATAATCAATAAATAAAAAAATATAAGAAAAAATTGATATTAAATGGGACTCGTTCAATAGAAGGTCAAGTACACTGTTATTCCTTTGGACACTATAAATAAGGTTGATATTCTTACACATGTCTATTACGCTATGTAATTCTTTGTTTTGATTATTCTTACACATTGCTAAAATCCGGCCGCCAATGGCGCGAGATTAATCAAATGTACCCAAAAAAAATTCTTATTATTATTTAGTAAGAAATAATCTATGTATATGAGAAAATTTTAATTAAACTAGACAATAATAATTCACTAACTGGGGATGGTCATTTTCTTATGAGTTTTGCTTTCCTTACCCTGTTTTATCAAACCCCGACTCTGATTATATTTATTAAATAATTTATATATAATATATAATTAATTTTTTATTACAACAAAATTAAAACATTAAAATATTATACTTAATATTAATTACTATTCATTTTTTTTATCTTTTATCTTATATCTTATGATTCCCATAAAGTATAAATTATTATTCATAAATACCATATTATCTATGATTTTGTTAATATTATTATTCATTAACTTACAAAATTATCCCATCTCCTACTCCATCCGCCCCTAATACCCTCCAATTTACCCAACTACCGATATGATACAAAACAGGGACATGTTACTACAAACTCGACCCATAACCATCCCTACCACCAACACAATTCTATCAACCCAATGACCAATACCAACCACCAACTCAAGAAAGAGGAAAGAGCACACAATGAGAAGAACAAATTCAATATAAAAAACTTTATAATGAGATAAATATAATTAATTTTTACTTTGAATAAGGATCGACTCATTAACTTCTTAGCTAAAAAGTACATGCGGTGACCAATTGAAATAGTCTAATAAATTAAATTAATATATAAAATTATATATTTTAATCATATTGCATTACTCATGAATAATGGTGGGATAGACAAGGTGATGCAAGTCAATGTCAGTCACTCTCACTAATGGTAATATGCTTTGCTTTTGCAGCATATGCCATAATCATCAGCACCGTTAATCTCATGTCAGAGAAACTCTAGAACTTAGACATGTGAACACCTTTGTTATTTTCTAGTCATGGGGACACATTATAATCACTTTCTAGGTCTTCCTCTGATTGTGAATCAAATGAAAAAAAGTCTTTCTTTTTGGGTAAGTAAAAAAAAAGAAAAAAGAAAAAAAAAAAATCTTTCTTTAATTGCACATCAACTTCATGATTATTCATCATAGCCATAGTTGACGCTATTTTAATTTTTAATGCCGTTCATTATTCATTATTTTTTCCAATTTTTTTTGAATGCATGTTAATTAAGAGTCAAATTTGAGAGCTCCAAAATTTTATCATTTTTATTTCCGTTGTATCCAAAAAAAAAAAAAAATTAATCATTTTGTGAACCTCACATTTTATTTTTTCTAGTATATATATATAGTTTATTTTATTTTAAAAAATTCACAGTATGAACCAAACTCTGCGTTTTTTTTTTTCTTTTTATTTTTTTTGTTTGGATGGGGAAGATGCGTGCATTGCGTTGCATATTCAATTTTAGACTCTCATACCCATCTAAAAAAGTTGAATATAATATTTAAAAATTAAGAAAATAAAAATAATCAAATAATGTTGGAGAATTAGAATGAATCACAGAATAGTCAATAAAAACGTAATGAAGGCTAAGATTAAAACCAATTTTAGACTCATACCCATAAAAGTTAAATATCATATCGAAAAAGAAAAAATCATTGGGATCAGAACTTGGTGAAGAGCTTGAATAGCAACCAAGTTTAGTATACACTGTGTATTTGTAAGTATCATTCTCTATGTTTTGTGTTTTAACATATGTTTCCCGTATTTTATTTCTTATGTTATTTTAGTCCATCCACTTTTAATAGACTCAATTTTAAATCTTAATTTTAAATTTTGTTTCAATTTGTTCCAATTAATAATATTGTTAGTGTGTTTTAAGAAAATTTGTCACTAAATTAGTTGATATTAACTAACTGAGTCTAGTAAATTTATAATTTTACTCTTAAAAATATTGTACGTGACACTTATGTGCATATTTTTTATTAAAAAAATATTAAGAGTTGTAATTAATTGCATCAAATTGAGACAAAATTATAAATTATAAATTTAAAATCAAAATCAAACTAATTAAAAGTACATCGACTAAAATGACACAAGAAATAAAACAGAACTACCATCATAATTTATCTTAATATTTTAAACGTTTGATTGGTAATTTCTACTCATTAATCTTTGTAATTATTTGTTTTATTTCCCATTATTCTAAAAAATTTATATGCTTATTGTATGTTAAAGACCCTATATATCCTTAGAGCATGGACTGTTCTGCCCTATCAATGACATATACAAGACTAATATTTATGATATTTCTGGAGTTAGGCAAAGTTAGAAAAGTTGGTTAAAGGTAGTATGAAGACTTTTGAGAAGTCAAAAATTGGTTTTTTTAAGTTAAAATTCATAAAAATATAAAATAAGTTAAAATAATTAATAAGATAAAATATCATATCAAATTTATAATTATTTTATTTTTTTTCTCACAAATATCATATTCAATTATAAAAAAAATCTAACCTTCTTCCCAAATACAAATATTTTAACCTATTAAAATAGTCAAAAATTAAAATAACCTATTAAAATAGCTAACTTCCAAAATGAGGCCTTTAAGGGTAAGAATTTATTTGTCTATTACTACTGAAGGCAAGATTGCCTATTTATATAGGAGAGGTGGATTTCAAAATTATATTTTGAAATTAACAACTTTATTTATTTACATTATTGATAATTTTATTTACATAATAATTTCAGTACATATTTATCTTAGTGATGATCTCACTTGCGTACATCACTCCCTGTATTTAGAAGAGATAACTATTATTTATTTACATTTATTTTTGTCTAAAGTAATTTTAATGAATCATAAAAATAATCAACAAAAAATAAAACCAAAGATTGAGATTAAATCCAGTCCTGTCTCATTCGATAGAATATCAAGTACATTGTTATCCCTCTGGACACCGAAAAGGTTGATATTCTTAAACAAGTCTTTTGCACTACATATATTCCTTGTTTTGATTATTCAAACAAACACACATCACCCAAAATAATAATAATAATAATAATATTTCTCTTTCAATCCTTTTTGCCTTATCGTTTTCCATTAACTTCCAATGGTTCACGCAATTGACCATGACCCAGTGGTGGCTATACATGACCATTTCCTAACACAAAATGATGATCTCATTTGGATAAAATTCCCACCACTAATTAATCTGTTGAAATTAGTAATATGTCATATTGGAAATTTATTATGGAGTTTCTTAATCTCCTTTGATATACTCAATATCAAAATAAAATTAAAAATCAAAAGTAGAGTTTAGCATCGAGAAGAAATTCATTTTGAATTTAAATTTTTTATAATCTTTGCAGCTCTGCAAGCAATCAACTAATTAATATGACTCAAATCACAATTTAAGGAGAAAAGTGAAGAGGGAGATATTCTTAAACTTACCCTGTTGTCACCTAACACCTATTATAGAAATGGGTTAATTATATTAATGGTTTTCAAAATATGCAATTTGTTAAACAATGAATTTAGGTGTACATACCCCAAACACAAAATGGGACACATATATATCATATGGGGCGGGTCTTACATGTACCCACATCATGTAGAGCCCACACCATGGAGAAGTTTTTTTTTTGTTTTTTGGGTAAGATGGAGGCTTAAGCCAAGGATCAAACTAAGAACTCTCCAATCAGACGTCTCCTAAACAAAAAGTTGTTTCAGGCTTGATGATAGCACCTCCACTATTCTCAACTGTGCATCCCCTTGAATGGCCTTCCTAGCTATTTGATCTGCACATCTATTTGTCTTCCGAGCAATATAGCTAAGTCTACATTCCCAATTTTTGTCCAAGATGCTCCGAATTTGCAAGACCAGATTATTGGTTGGTCTTAGAATATTACTCCACACCATTCATTGAAGGACAAGTGTCCAATTGTCTCCTAAAAAGAGACCCAAAAAAAAAATGATAGGTTTCACTGTTTTAACCAATAAAAATCAAGTTTGAGTACCATATCAACATGCCCCAATAGCAATGAATAATTTTCTCATACCATGTGTTCCTAGCATTCAATCTTCAATTTTTTAATTATTTCATTTTGGTCTCTAAATTATGCAATCTGTAACACTTAGTTCCTGATGTCAATGCCATTCGAAACCAGTAGGGATACTTTTGAAATTTTACATGAAATCTGAATAAAAATTAAAATCACCATATACACACGCGGTCTCAAAATAGAAGGTTTTTGTCCAGGGGGGAAGTGTGAATGACTATAGCTAATGGTTTCTCTTTTCCACATACTATTCAAAGTTAAATTTTTCCTATAAATATCCCCTCAAACAAGCCTCATTTCCCATCAATTACTAGTGAAATCTTTGTATTCTAGACGAAAAGCCAAGATGGTGTTGTGTAAGCTTTCATTAGCTTTTGTATGTCTCATGAGCTTAGCCTTGGTTCATCCCTCCTCTGCCCAAAACTCACCACAAGACTACCTCAATGCCCACAACACAGCTCGTGCCCAAGTAGGTGTTGGACCTATGACATGGGACAACAACCTAGCCACCTATGCACAAAACTATGCTAATTCGAGGATGGGTGATTGCAATCTCATCCACTCCGGTGGGCCTTATGGGGAGAACATTGCTGAGGGCAGTGGGTCATTTACAGGTATCGACGGAGTGAACCTTTGGGTGGGAGAGAAGCCTTATTATGACTACAACTCCAACTCATGTGTTGGGGGACAACAATGCTTGCATTATACCCAGGTGGTATGGAAAAACTCGGTCCGCCTTGGATGCGCTAGGGTTCAGTGTACCAATAACGGTTGGTGGTTTGTGATCTGCAGCTATGATCCTCCAGGCAACTACAATGGAGAACGCCCTTACTAGAGATTGGCGTACTTAATAATTGTATGCATGCTATTTATATATATTACTAGCATACATTTATAAATAAGCTTACAAATGATTACCACAAAAATAAAACTAAGATGGGGAGGTAAGTTCCTATGTCATGGTTTTGAGTTAAAATAAGTGTAATTTTTGCTCTATGCTTTGTTCTCTTTAATTGTTTGATTTTTCTTTTGTTAAAGAGAGCTTATAATTTCATAAATCTATCCTTTTATTGAAATGTTATAGCACTCATTGTACTAATTTTGTATGTGCATGAACGCCTTCCTGAAATTATTGTGAAGCTTTTTTTTAATTTTTTTGTTTTTTTGCGACAAAAAAATTTGGAAGCTAAAAAGGAGATTTGCAACAAAATAGAAATAAAAATAAAAATAGTTGCAATGAAATAAATTTCAGGACGTTTTCATTCATACGGATCATCCAAATTTTATTTATCATTAATAAACCATTTTAAGCATATCGTAAATAGAAAATGGATTCTCTCCCTGAGCATGCAAACAATTAGATTAATTTAATAATTGTAACGAAATAATTCAAGTCTTTAAAAAAAAATAACAATAAATATAATTTTGAAATGAGACTAATTTAGTTTTTAAAAGATAAACATGATAAAATCATATATAGTTAACATTATTAAATCAATTTGATATATGCATATGGACCAACAAAACGAACGCGTCTGATTTTCATTAATTTTTTAATAATGTTGCTACAGACTCCTGCATTGGAAAATCCTCCTGCTGTTATTTTTCTTCTTGTTCTAATACGAATTAGATTTAGGGGCATGAAAAAAAAAAAAAAAATCCTATTTTAATACGAGTAAAGGTGTCAAATTTCCAATTAGGGAAATTAGTGAGAAAGTCCTACTGAATAATTTTATTTTATGACAAATTTTATGAAAAATATATTAACACGTGTAATTCCACTTATATAGAATGCTAGGAATTGAAATTCTCTTTCAAAAATTTATTACAATTTAATGGCATTTTTACTATTGATTTAAATGATATGTATATCAGCCTATTTTGAAAAGTAAATTAAAAGTTAATTTTTTGATTTTTTTAATTTTTTAAAAAAAATATACCAAAAAATATAAAGAAGTGATGTGATTAAAAAAAATCAAAAAATCAAAAAGTTTTAACTGTATTGTCAAAATAAGCCATCATTATATTTATTGTAGGCATGAATGTATCTTTTCTTTTTTTTATTGTTGAAATTTGCATAATAGGTATATTATATATTACATTTATATAATGAGTGGGTCCACATAATGTGGGATTTACATATAAGACTCATTTTTTGTGAAAAGTTTGTATTTATGTGTTCTTAACATTGTTGTCTTATATATGTACTAGCGAAACTCGTTTGGAGTTATAATATAAAATTCACATTAAATTTTCTAATAATGCACTTATAAACCATATGTATAACTATGTGTAATGTAACATTTGATATTAATGTATTTGATAAATAAAATATATGTATATTAAAATTTGTTCAATTTTTTTTTTAAAAATATAATATTTACTAATCTTAACTAAAAAAAACTCTACAACAAAATTCATATAAAATCTCAATTTGGTAACATAAAATTGAAGATCCTACAAATCTTGCAAAAAATATATAAGATGCATGTAAAAAATAATTTGCAAACAATGTACCTTGATTAATTAGAATTTTATGTTGTTAAAGTGAGCCAAAATTGTACAAATGCGTATTTTGAGTAATAGAGTACAATAATGTTGGCTTTTTGGCTTTTCGAAGGGTACTTTTGTAAATGCGAGCGTGCCAGCAAGGATCAATCAGTCCTTACAGAAATTATAATTGCCAACCAATTATCAGACGATTGTGTTTTAGTTCTTTCAGCCTCAATGAAGAGGACTTTTACTGGTGGCTTGACTTAGGAGAAATTAAGAGAAATAACAGTTAATATGAAGAATAATCGAAGTATTTCATTAAAATGAACACTTACAATAATCCAAACTCAGCCTCGAAGAGGTTTACAGCGACAGTCTACTTGAATCTACTTGAAACTACTCCTATAAATCGAAGTGCAGTGCTGGTATTAAAGTGCAGGTATTTAAAGAACAAGAAATGTAAAAATGGAAAGGAAAATATGAAGTAAAGACTGGTTTGTATGATCTGAGTCTGGGGGCCTTTTCTGAGGGCTTCCCTGCTATTTATACTTGTCAAAGATGACCTTCGAACTGCACTTCAAACCGTCGAACTGCTCCTCCATGATCGCTGATCATGCTGCCTTAGAAGTAGTCCCACTACGCCATCTCTTGCAGTTGAGCTTCCCTCCTGTATTTGAATTTGAATATGAGTAACCGTTGAAGCCACGTCACTTTGTATCTCTTTACTGATCTAGTGCTACTCAGATCACGTAAGAACCAATGTTCATTGCCACGTGTTCGATCAGGATCGAGGACTTGAATTATCTTCCCATAATACCCTTATTCTGCCACGTGTCAAACTATGATTTGGCTTTTACAAAATATGTAGCCAACATTACCCCCCGTACTAATATACCCAATACTTGGAGATATTAGTGGATCAAAAGCTTTTCCCGCGCTTTTTGGAATGTGCATGGGATCTATCATCAGGAAACACAACCGTCACCTATTTGATGATCATTTGCATTAACTCTCAATTTATCGAACATCCCAATACCTTTAGCATTCGAACGGACTATGGCTCAATCAACTTCTCACTCTACTGATCAAGCATACGAAGAGCCATTGAGTAATGCTGTTTCCCCTCGAAAGAATCTCCACGCATTCATTAGCTACCTTTACCCGCCCTTCTATATTCAGGTCATGGAGGCTTTTGCAGATTATCAACCTTTGGACTACGAACACATTGCCCTTAATCCTTTGCAAATTTACAGATACAAGAAGTTCTTCCTCTAAACTCCCCTTGTACTTTGAACGAACTACTCTCAAGCCTTTGCTTCAACAAGTTGCAAATATGGACTTAGGGAGTTCTTCTTCACAAACCTCTACTTGGGATGAAGCTACAACTTCTTCATCTTCTGGGGTTTCCGGATGGATAAACTGGTCAGCACCTGAGTCCTGGGACTTGAGGGAACGAATTAATCACCATTTTGTTGAGTTCACTGACCCTTTACATTTTCCTTCTTACGCTCGAAGCTCGGTGGTCTATCCTTATGTGCCTATTGACCTTCGACGTAGTTTGGAGGAGAATCTGCTTGTGGCCTGGTACACATCCTCTATGCCCACCAGGATAATGCACACTGCCCGGCATCTGGAAGAATCACAAGGGTATACCCCTTCATTTTTAGCCAAGAAGGCAAAAATTTGCTCTTCTGACTGGCTTGACTATATTAATGCCTTTGTTCCTTCCGCTCCCGTGCCATATCCCCTAACAGAAGCATCTACTTCTTCTTCTCCATCTTCTGAAATTGAAGCATCCACACCTCCTTCTTCACTTTCTAGAATAGAAGCATCCACACCTTATCCATTTTCTGAAGCAGAACCATCTACTCCTTCCTCTCCTCCCACTCTTTCCTGGACAGAGAAATTAAGGCTTGCCCTTCCCATGGACAAAATTTTTCCACCTTACAAACCTCCATCATCTCCAACTTTAGCCGAGCGGAAACAAGCTCAACTTCTGCTTGCGGCTTTCTCTCACTTGCCCTTCAATGTTCTTGAGGATGACATCCCTCTCAAGAATTTTCGATGGGCTTATGATATTCTGACTAGGGGCCATGTCCTTAATCCCATTGCCCAAGCAGAACTTCACATGTTCTTAGACCAACTTCCGGTACTCCTCTACTGGCATCGAAATTCCAAGGTCACCATCCAATCTTTGGATCAACTTTCATCTCTCCGAATTCATGCCCAGTATGAAGCAGAAAATTTCATCGAAGATTTCGATGACTTCAAAAATAAAGATTCTGCGTATTGGGATGATTTGGTTATAGATGAGTTGGAACAAAAGTTGAGGAAGAGGCTTTCGAAATAAAGGCTGAGGAGCTCTACTATGAAGTGAGAGCACACCAACTTATGCAGCCAACATTAGAGGAGATAGAAGACATAATAAAGAAAGAACAAATATTCATTGATCATTGTTGGACAAAGTTTCATGATCTTGTTATTTATTCTATTCCTTATTTTTATGAACTTGAATTTGTATCCAAATAGGGTTACTTAATGTAATTGTCTTGGCTTTAATACAAACAAAGTCTTTCTGTATTTGACATTGTCTGACTCTGTTTCCTTTTGTCTTTAAAAGCCAACTTATAGCTTCGAATTGAACAATCTCATCCTTCGAATCTGGATTCAATTGTTTAATGAAACGCTGCAAGAACCAACATGTCTTTTTCCAATTTATGGAGTATAGTTGACAATTCTGGCTGATATCATCTGGAATTAATGCTTTGAATTTTAACAACATTACTCCTCAAAACTAACTATAACCAATATATATGGTCATGGTTAATATAGCCAATCAATTTCAAACTGACTATTTTGCTTCGAAGAGTAATCCACACTGTTTTTGGTTCAAAAAGCAATTCCTTCTTGTATATATAAAAACCAACAATTTTTTAATGCTTCGAACAGTGCTCATCCTTAAAGGATCCAAGGAGTTGCTTCAAAGGTCGTTACTTCGATTAATAACCTCAAACAGGTCTTTAAACCCTTTGAAGTGGACCAATATTCGAGCATTCTAGTAATTTTAGGAATGTAGTACGCTTCGAAGCCGACTTATGTATTTCGAAACCGTTGTTATTTGATTTTTTGGCGCCAAAATCTCATTTCGAAGCCAAATATCTTGCTTCGAAGCTGGCGTCAATATCCGGAATGTGCTTCTCCCTCCAAAACACTATCAATATTGGAATAGACTCCTCGTATTCGTACTTTTAGTACTTACGACTTAATGCAATATATTTCCGGATACAAAAGCTTTTCTTTAAAACCCTTTTTGCTTCGTGTTTCTAAAATCACCTGCTCTTTTAACATTCAAACCCTCATATCTTTCACTTCCCTTTACTTCTCCCTTTCCTTTTCGAACATCGTACCATCCATGGCTTCTTCTTCACCAGAAGTGCCGATCATAGAACGTGTGAGCTCATCCGTAGCCTTGAAAAGGCTTATTAATGTGGAGTGTGAGAAGTACAAGGCTGGGGGGAAAAGCGCCATTGACGGGCGTATCTTTGTTCCTCGTCGTCATGAGCGACAAGACTACGTGCTTGGGCCAATCTTCAAGGAGATCCCTATTGAGCTCCCAGCTCTGTACCCTCGCCTGGAAAACCAATGTCTCCTTTATGAAGGTGGTCTTGATTGGAGGAACTGGAGAATCAATCGCCCCCACCGATGTTGGCCCACGATGAGACCGGAGTGGCAAGAGTGGTATGATCGGGTCATCCCTGCGAGGACACTGGACCTTCAAGAGCTCTGCCTTCTCGATGCTCTTCGACTATCTAGGGTAACTATCCCGGAGGACCCTTTCTTAGTCCTGCTGCTTTATGGCTTTTTGGAACCTATCTTCAATTTCTTTCAATTTAAATGTGGATGATGGCTCCTACTGTTCTTGATATTTGCCATCTACTAGGAGTATCCCCCATTGGTACTATTATTACAAAGACTTCCTGATTTAACAATCTCTTTCTCCCTTCCCTCTCTTAACTTGATCTTACAGCGATTTTGTTAAAGCTGAAAATAAAAAGAGGGCCAGTAACTGATAGGGATTTCTTTTCCTTCTTGTTTACTGGCTTTGCAAATTCCTTTTCTGCACCTCTTCACAAAGAATTATGTCTGAATTTGCTCCACTTGCCAAAGCCTTTGTTTTGCAAAAAACAATAGCTTAGCCCCATATATTCTAGGTCATGTATACAGAGTTTGTTCCCTTTTTTGTGAGAAGCCCTTAGATGCTAATCAAGGGGGGCCATTCTGGATCCTTCAGCTTGGCTTTTTGCCTATTTCACTGAACTACAATCCAAATGCCTTAATTTTCTGGGTTACACTCTCTTACTCATGGCATAAGACTAGCCAATGCTTCCCTCTATCCTTCTTCTTTTGCCTTTTATTTCTCTTTCTTCCATCAACTACCAGCCGCCCTTCCTATTCACCGCTTCCGTCCCTTCGAGACCAACATAGGTCCAACTTGGTTGATCACTTTTTAAGTGACAGGCTCTGTGCTTCGCCTATTCACAAAGATATATGGGCCTCCCTTCTGCTTCCTAGGGAGCTGTTTATTGGGACTACAAACCCCAGGGCTTATAAATGTATAGCTGAACCTTATTGTCCTGCTCAATTTGCTAGACAATTTGGTTTCACACAAGGGGTCCCAATACCTCTCTGCAGCAACACCAATCTGAGCCTTACCAGGAGAGATCTGAAAGTTAGGAAATCAAGGCTGGAGGAGGCAACCTTCAAATTCATGGATGACTTGGCTAATTTCGAATACACTCCTTTCATTCCTGAGGGAACTGCATTGAAGAGATACCAACAGTGGTGGGAAAGTAATATGGAATTCTATTTAGCCATTTCACCTAAAAACCTATTGGAGGTATTAGATGTGTCCAAGCCCAAAGGAGCTGAAACTGTCCCTTCCTCTACTGTGCCTCCTACAGCTCAGTCCATCCCTGCTACCTCAACTCCTTCGAAAGCCACTCGGGCTGCTTCAAGAAAAGGTATATACTTTCAACTTCTCTTTTTTCCTTTTGAATCTCTTGTTTGTTTCCTTTACACTTATGTTCTTTGGTGCAGGGTCCCCGCAAGAAGAATCTCCTAAGAGAGCTGAAACTTCAGCTATTCTCAAAAAGAAACAGCAACAGAAACAAAAAAGGAAGCTGATCCTCCCCTCTGAGGAATCTGAAACTTGGGGAGAAGAAGCAGTTGAACAAGAGCAAGAAGTGCCCTTACAAAGAACAAAGAGACAAAAGGTGGCTACCTCTCCTTCTGATACCATTGAGCATCCTTCTCTCGAGGCAACATTATAGTAATGGAGAAAGAACTAACCTCTGAAAAATCTGAACCCCAAATTGAAGAGAGGAG
>JAPPVO010002108.1:0-11869 GCA_030407325.1 Camellia japonica
AGAAAACCTTAAATGAGGTGCTTAAGTTTAACTAATATCCTTATGCTACAATTACTCAGAAACTTCTATTTCTTAGAGGCTATGCAAGGTTAGTTTGAATTAAACTTGGCCACATAAGCAACTGAAAACAATTAGCGGCCTAAACCAATTGGTTCATTGAACAAAACAGTTGATGGAGAAGGACAGAGAAAGGTAGAGAGAAACATTCGTCTTGAGAGGTAGAAGAGAAAGACATGGCCACTTGGGGATTAGGTTGAGAGCTTCTCTCTCTAGATTCTAGAGAGAGAATGCTCCCACCGTTGTTACCCATGGAGTTTTGACGTTCCTTATCAGATTCCTTGTCTGGTTTAGGTGGTGCTGTGTGGTGTTGCTGAATCTGGTCTTATTTTCTCCAGATTTGGGTGTGTTTGAGATTTTGTGGGTTATTTGATATTGTGAAGTTGAAGTTCTAGTGCTATTCAGGCTAGATGTTTTTGGCTCCTATACTCTAGTGTGAGTTGAGTGAGCAAGGTTTTGAAGTTTGGTGATTCCGGCTGTGAGATGGGGTATTTTTGGTGCTCCATTTCCTTTTCTGAGTTGTCTAGTCTGGCTTCTTCTTGGCTGGTTTGGGGGGTGTTCTTGGGTGACCAAGTGTTTTCGTGAGCTTCTCCATCTGTGGCATGTCTCTGCTATGGTCTAGGGGCTTCGGATGGGTGACAAGGTAGTTGTTACGGTGATGGTCTCCTAGCTTGCCGTTCTTGGCAGTTATGTTAGCTTTCACTGTGGTGTCGGGGTTACGGGGGTGCACAGGAGTACGTGAGATCAGGTTTTGGTGGCGTGCACTGTGTTAATGGTCTGAACCGCCGGTGGTGAACTCTGTTCAGGTGGCTTTGATTCGTGGTGACTTAGCAACGCATATTCAGGTGTGTGTTCTGGATGGGTGCTGTTCCGTTGTCTCGGCATGCTTCACCGGAGGTGATTTACGGCCTCCACGGTGATCACGAGCTGTTTGAAGCTTGTCGTCATGCCTTGTGTTTGTTGAAGCAGAAGCGTGGACTACACGCATGGAGCGTGGATCCTTTTAGCGAGGCGCGTCATGTTGGTTTGATTTGTTTTTTCAGCCTCAGTTTCCCGCCTCGTTTTGGTAGGTAGCTAAGCTATTTTGATTTTCGTGCATAGTGTTGAGATACACAGGATTGGTATTCTGGCCCATGGTTTTGGGCAAAACCAGCACATGGTTTTTGCCTTGTATTGTGGGTTAGTGCTTGGGCAGCTGTAAAGCTTGTTATTGTGAACGTGTATAGTGCAGAGGTGGGATGTGTATAGTGCAGTGGTATGTCACTAGCTAGTTCATATTATATATATATATATATATATTTTTATAAATTCAACTGCCAGTGTTTTTTTTTTTGTGTAAGGATTTATTTGTGAATGGTGGGCTGGTTTTTTGGGGGGTCCACTGGTTTGCTTTTGTTGAAGAAGCCGCTAATTACATTGGGTTGTGGGGCTGTTGATGTTCTTTAGTTGTGGGCTGCCGATTGATTTCATCGGGTTAGATAAGTGGGCTACCGTTGGGCTCATTTTGGATTATTTGGGTTCATTGATTTTGATTGGTGGGCCCATAAAGTTTTGTTTAGCCACTATGTAGCGGATCTTTATAGTCAATTTTCTCATGTTGATTGATCGTGTGATCCTCATGTGACTCTATTTGAGGGTAGTTTTGAGCCATCTCCACCAAGAGTGATTGGGGAGTCACTGCTATGGGGAATAGTGGTTCGATAACTAGCCGAGTTAGAGACTGGGAGATGAGCGGGAGGATAGCTACCGGTTTTCTGGTTGCTTCTTATCTTCATGTGACCCATCCTAATTGATTGTTCTGCCACGCCTGACATGGAGTGATGGGGACACTGTCGTGGGTTTGAGGCTTGTGATCTACCAAGGAAGGGACTGGGGGATGCGATGATTGCTGTCATGTTTTGTTGGCTATGTATTGGTTTGTTGCAGCGAGGCTATTGTGTTTTTCACTACAACTCTCAAGACCATGGCTTATGGTACTGATCGTACTAGCTTCATGTGATTCTGTTGGGATTTCTCGTGGGGTAGATCTTTTCCTCCGTCACGGCTTTGGTTAAGTGGCTTGGATGTCACGGCTGTGAGGAGTGGGTTGCTTATTGGATTCCATGTGTTTATCTGCAGTATAGACTGGGGGCATGTGGGGTTTGTGGTATCCTTTCTGGCTTGAGGGTTGTAGATTTGTGAGTGTGTTTGTTGTGTTTTACAAGGTTTGTGGTGCTTATTTATATCTTTGCCCATATATCCACCCCAAGTTTCCATCTATTATCTCTGATGGTAGGGGTTACTTGGGGACAAAAAGGATATATGGGCAAAGTTGGGTTATTTTGTTGTTCTGTTGTTCTTGTATATCGCCCCTCTTTCTTAGGGGGTGCAGTGGTAGTTTCTGTTGGGTTTGTAATTGTTTTTTTTATTTGTTATTAGGCATGCCTGGGGTATGCCCCTTGTAAACTTATTAATTTCATTGTCTTTATTTTATGACTTACCCAAAAAAAAAAGAAGAGAAAGTTAGAGAAAAGACACAGTAATAGGAAAGAAAGCAATGAGAATTCAAGCTCATCGTTTTGGACTTGTGAATTGAACACTTAAGTGAATTAGAAAACCTTAAATGAGGTGCTTAAGTTAAACTAATATTGTTAAGCTACAATTACTCAGAAAATCCTCTTTCTTAGAGTCTAAGCAAGGTGAGTTTGAGTTAAACTTGGTTGCTTAAGCTAATAAAACAATTAGTGGCCTAAGCTAATTAGCTTCTGGAACAAAATAGAGAAGGATGGAGAAAGTTAGAGAGAAACATTCTTCTTGAGAGGTAGAATAGAAAGATAAAAGAAAGAGTAATAGGAAGGAAATCAAAAAGAATTCAAATTCATCATTTTGGACTTGGGAATTGAACACTTAGGCGATTTAGAATACCTTAAAAGTACCCTCCTAAAAAAAAAAAGAAAAAAAAAGATACCACTAAACGAGTTTTTTTTTTTTTTTTTTTTGGGTGGATACGACATAACTAAAATAGGAAAGTATACAAGATTACAAGGGGCAAACCCCAGGCCCTACCAAGAAACTATACAAGACGACTAAAACCAAAGCGAAGAAAATAAACAATGGACAAGCCCAGGCCCAACCACAGCAAACACGGACAAACAAAAGAAAGAAAAAAAATAGGAACAAATGCACGATGTTCATAACCTATTTAATGAAATAGGGAATGAACAAAAGCAAGACAGCCAGACCATCAAAAGGATAGACCAAATATAGTAGTCAGAAACTTGCAGTCTGGAACCCTCAGTCAAAAATCAATATATTCTGAACAAGCAAAGTCTTGAAATAAAACCAAAAGTCATATACCCAAGCTCCATATGCTTCCTTACGAAAGTAGTCTGAACCAGCACAAAGATTCTAGCTAAAAAGTAGTGACCATAAACCCTAGTACATCCCACTAGGGTAGGCAAAACAACTATGTATATATAGTAATTACATATGAGAAAAATAATGAAAGACAGCTTTTGAACAATTTGATAAACCCAGAAGGCGCATGTAGCAGCCATTCCTCTAGACCAGATAACCACACATGGCAGCAAAAATTGCACCAACGACACCAACTGTGATAACCTTGTTCCGTACTATGCTAATTGGTCCTTATTATGAATATGATTATGTGTTTGATATGTTTATGTGTACCATTTATGTGAAAATATGTGGTTTTGAATTTCTATCTGTTCACCGTAGGAATATCTGTTTGATTATCTGCTTTGGAAATTAAATTGAAGGCCCTATCGGCCACAGAACCCGAAATTGCCTGCGCCTTTATGATTGGCGTGATTTTTAGAGCCTACGGTGAAATTTAATTGGAAATTGATTCGGATCAGATTAAATTGATTAAAATAATGACTTAGTGCTCAAATCATTTAATCTTAAAATAATATGACTAAGGGAGCTTCTTATTAAGGGCATTATACACCCAATTCTCCTTCTTGGTATTCATTTGGCTAATTTAACTCTAAGAAAAGGAGAGAGGGTCGGCTTAGAGAGAGAGAGAGAACTCACAATTGAAGTTTGATCTTAAAAGCTTGGAAATCTTGAAGATCACTCAAGAATTTGCTATAGATTGGAAGAGTTGAACCTCTAGGTAAGCATGTGAGCATGAATTCATGAGTATATGTTGTAGATTTGTGTATTCAAGCTAGTTGAGTAATCAAGAGCAAGAATTAAAATGAAATTGAGTTGGTTTTGGTGATTTGGGGATCAATGGATGCATGCATGTGTGTAATTGCTTTGAATTTGTATAATTGAGCATGAAAGGCATGATCCATGTAAGATTTTGGTTAGAGTTTTTTTTTTTTTTTTGGTGAATAAGACATAGATAAAAGAAAAAACAAAGAATACACAGCTACAAGGGGCATGCCCCAGGACCTAACGAAAACTATACATAAGCAAAATAAAAAAACCACGGAGTCAAACAACCCCACGTAGCAAAGCCGGACCTAAACAAAATAGAGCAACACCATAGCTAAAAACTGCCAACTAGAAGCAATAATAGGATAAAGAAATAACTAGCTAAAAGCAAGATCCAAAATATGTTCATAGGCCACATTCTTTCGGATGAGGGCCATGAACACACCAACGAGATCGAGAAAATAACCCTGTGAAAATATAAAGCTACTAAACCATGCACAACCCGCATGGATAGGCCAACCAACGAGAAGCCACTGTAAACCGTCTAATAACACAAAGCAACCAGAGTTTAAATAAAGTAAAATAAAGACAAATTTTTTCCAATTGGTGCTTCGAGCAGCCATCACCAAGAAACAACCAACCCGAACATCCAGCAGGCATGAAATCAGTGTCACACCACCGCAGCAATCACCTGGGAAGGGCCAGATCAGCCAACCCATGCAACCTAAGAAGAGCTCAAACATTGTAATACACCCTGTAAAGACAGCCATATATGAATATTTCCAGCATATATGAAACCATCTAAAGTTAAACACAGGAACAAAACACTCATTATAGGCACACAATTCACTCGACCCACAATAGGAACTCACACCACTTAGATTTTGCTTCCTTAACCTGCACATAAAAAAATACACTATATGTAAACATTAGCAAAATTTATCTGGCTAAGATCACTCAACCCAAATTGTGAAGCAACATTTTAAGCAATCCTCACAACACTCAACCCTCAATAATAATCAATGAGACCACGGGAAACATAAGCAGCACCTGCACATGACCAAACCATTAGGAAACTCTATTTGCTCACCAACACTCAACCCTCATATAGTAAACTCACATCACTCAGCAGCCCTCCCACATCTTGTAATGTGAGGCTTCAGAATTGTCTCTGGCAAATTCCATTTAGCAAGAAACCAGCTGTCACCTGTTGAACTAGGCAAATTCTTCATGGATATCATTCTGTTTCTAACAATCTGGATGATGGATTTAATAACCACTTCTTCGGGTTTAAATTCTTTGTTAAAAATGCGATTATTCCTCTCAATCCAGATGTAATAAACAGAACACAAGAAAGCATTGCTAAGAATATTAGCTCTCAAAGAATTGCCTTTTGTCTCTTTAGTAGCATATGTGACAATGTCAGGCCAATCTAAAGCAGGCCAGTTTATATTACACATGACCTCAATAGCACACCAAATCCTATTAGAGATTTTGGTTAGAGTTCATGCTTGTGATCACCATTTGCACCATTTGAGTTGGTAATGGGAGCTATATCTCACATGCATGTACAATTTATAAGAATATGAGTTTGAATGTATGAGTTTGTTATGTTGGAAATGAATTTGATGTGAATTGGGACATGCATGTGACTAAATTGTGAAATTGAGCTTCATAATGTTGTAATTTGGTGTTTGTACCATGATTAGTACATGTATATGTGAAGTTTGAGCTGAAAGCATGCATTTAGAGCCTTTGAATGTCGAGTTGAAGCTCAAGAACATGTTCTGGAAAACCCAGAAAATTTGATGTCCGCTTAAGCGGGGAAAACGCCGCTCGAGCGTGAATTTCGTGCTCCCAGTATTTTTGCAGACTTGGATGTCCGCTCGAGCGGGTAATATCACGCCCGAGCGTGGAGCTATATAGACAGACCTTCCGCTCGAGCGCTAGACTTCATGCTCGAGTGTAATTTTGATGCATCCAGCACTTTTGCAGACCTCATGGGTCCGCTCGAGTGGGGACCCTGTTTTCTGAAATTTTGAAAAGGCATTATGTGTTTCGTTTTCTGTTCTATTTCACTTCTGAGTACTCTTAGGCATACATTGGGCATTGTAAATGAGTTAGAATAATAAGAATTAAGCCTAAAGAGGAATATGTGAATTAAGAACGGATTGAATCGGTTGTGACCCATATGTGTTATGTGATGTGTAGGGTCAAGCTCTAGGGCAAATCAATCAGCCAATCACTGTGAGTAATATCTTAACAAAGATATCTGGAATATGTTATTGTCCAATTGCTTACGTCCATGTAAGTTTTATAAGATTCGTTGATTCGATTGGTGGACAATGTTTGCTATACCAAATGAATGGGCCAGAGGCCGTTTTGACAGGAATGAATGAATGGGCCAGAGGCCGTTTTGACAGGAATGAATGGATGGGCCAGAGGCCGTTTGACATGAATGAATGGGCCAGAGGTCGTTTGGATATGAATGAATGGACGAAGGCCAGTTTGACACGAATAACAGTTTGACACGAATGATAGTTTGACACGAATAACAGTTTGACATGAAAATATGAATGGGCCAAGGCCAGTTTGACCTGAATGATACGAATGAATTGGGCCCAAGGCCGTATGACGTGTTTGGAACCGCAGTTACTTAACTTACATATGTCTATGTATGTGTTAGAAATATAAACTTTGGGGTGTATTGTTCCAATGTATATTCTTTATTTGATATTATTCACTGGGTTTTCGCTCACGCTCATTCATGTGTTTGTAGGTGAGCCTAAAGAGGTCCAGACCCAGCCTCAGTGAAGTCTGTATGGAACAACCAAAGTTTTGAAGAGTCAGCCCTTGCATCTCACGCACGAGACACGTCTTCGCCCTTTTGCCATTCTATGCATTTCGTCATATTGGCGAGGACTTTGGTATAGTCTGTGTATAGTTTTGTTTGGCTGACTTAGATTTGAATGATCCTGTCTGTATAGAACCTTATGCTACTATACTTTCTGTTGTGAGTTATTAACATATGTAAATGTGGAATGTTATGATGTGCATATAAGCACGACTCTATGGACAAGGTTTTAAATTTGCTTCCGTTCGGCCCCTTTACTCTGATGAGTTTTGTCTTTTTGGTTTGAGGCCGTAGGTAATCTCGTGATTACTGGCCGGTTATGGCCTTAACCCATAGGGGCGGGTTCGGGTCGTGACACCAACACTTCGGAGAAGCAATCCCTAGTAGAACACTGTTGACATGCTGCTCCTAGACAATGTAAAAGGTCCTGCCAAGAGAACACAGAGATAACAATACCCAATTTCAGTATTAAGACATAAAACCGAAAAGAAAGGGTGGTGCACACACTGTTTGAGCTCACATCACTCAACCCACAATATAGGACCTCACCATACTCGGGAATTGCTTCCTTAACCTGCACATAGAAATTTATTATATATACACTAATTAGTACAAAAAATATATAGGTCCCCTCCATCTGATAATCCTAGTATAGTTGAACTACCACCGTGTAGAGAGGGACTAGAAAAATGGGAGGCATGTCTAGTTGGGTATTTTTTGGATAAAAAATTGCCTTTTAATTATATCCGGAATAATGCCTTTGTCCTTTGGAAGAATATGGGACTTAAAGAAGTTCGAGCGAATGGGGAAGGATTTATGTTTTTTTATGTTTTATACTATGGAGTCTTGTGGTAGTGTTCTCGAGGGGGGACCCTGGTATATGGGAAATCAGTTATTGTTACTAAAGAAATGGAAGAGAATGATGAGACTCACTAAAGAGCATGTCTCACAAATTCCTGTGTGGGTCAAGCTTTTTAATGTTCCTATGGAATACTAGGATTATGATGGGTTAAGCAGAATTTCTAGTAAAATAGGGATCCCTCTCTTTATGGACATCTCACCTCCACTGGGAATATGGTGTCCTTTGCTAGAGTGTGCATGGAAGTAAATGTTGACTCTGAGCTGCCACAAAACTTTCATATTAGATGTGAGGATGAAGTCGTAGAGATTAGAGTGGAATACCAAAGCATCCCAATGAAATGTACCAATTGTAGAGTGTTTGGTCATGATACCAAAAATTGTATCACAACACAAGTGGCAAAACTGGTTCAACTGCAGAAGGAAACTGAGAATGCCAAGGAGTCTGATGAGTGGCAATCTATAAAATCCAAGGGTAAGAAGATAGTGGGAGTGGCGGAAGAGGGGGACACTAGCAATCAACAGGAGGTGCACCAAACACCTCAAACCCCTCGAAGAGAAAGCTTGATCCCGGGAATTAATCAGGATGCTTCACTAAGGAAAATGCATGATGAGATACTTGGCTTAGCTGAAATTCTAAGCCCACAAGCTGAGCAAATCTTTGAGATTGTGGAAAAAGACATTTTGGCAGCTAAAGAGGTTCAAATACCATCTGACACAGAAGAGGTCCAAGAGGTTCAAATACCATTTGACACAGAAGAGGAAATAGGAACTAGCAACGCTCTTCCACCAAAGTCTCAGGCAGCAAAAAGAAGAAAGCAGCAGGGAAGTCCTCTGGTAGCCAAAGGAAGAAACACAGGTAACAGATTGCTATGTTTTGGGGGTTGATAGTTGTCTTAGTTTGTTATTTATTTTATTATGGATTTAAAATTTCATCTTGGAACATTAGAGGTCTCAATGATCCTCTAAAACACAAAGAAGTGAGGAATTTTGTTAAAAAAAAAGGATTTGAAATTACTGAGCATTTTGGAAACTAAGGTTAAAAATTTCAATAAGCTGAGTATTTTTGGGAAAAGTTTTAATAACTGGGGTCTTTTGTCTAACTCCAACTCTGAGTCTACTGGTCGTATCTGGATTTGTTGGGACCCTAATTTTTGTACTGTCAACCCCATAATTTTTGTACTATCTTTCCTAAAGGTCATCCTATAGGAAACCTTTTAAATATTTTGATATGTGGGCTACTCATCCTGATTTCCTCCCTATTGTCAGGGATGTGTGGGGCAAGTAGATAAGGGGGTCTCCTATGTTTCGAATTTGTTGTAAACTTTGAAATTTGAAACCTGATCTGAAAAATCTTAATAAAAAAGACTTTAGTGATGTGTCTACTAGGGTCCTCTGTTCTAGGAATGAGCTTGAGTCTATTCAAATCAAACTGGATAAAAACCCTTCAAATTAGGATCTTCAAGATGCTGAGAGAGAATGTCTAAAAAATATATTGATCTCTGCCAGGTTGAAGAGAGTCTTGCTCACCAAAAATCCAGGATTCAATGGCTTAAACTTGGGGATAAGAATAGCTCCTTTTTCTTCAAATCTGTTAGAAATAATAACAATAGGAGCAGAATCAACTATATCACTCTTGATAATGGTGAGAAGCTTACTAAACCACCTGATATTCATGAAGCCTTTGTAAACCACTTTTCTAATCTTTTTGGTAATATTGATAAGGGTAACTACAATGGCTCTTAGAGAGTTAATTCTTTGATCAAGAGGAAACTCTCTCATGATCATATGGTGAGCATGGCTAGGGATTTTACTGTGGAGGAGATAAAAGATGTTTTCTGGTCTCTTAATCCGAACAAAGCCCCGGGACCTGATGGTTTCTCGGCTAATTTTTTCCAAAAATCATGGGATATCATCGGCCCTGAAGTTACTCAAGCCATTAGGGCTTTTTTTACTTCTGGTGAGCTCCTTAAAGAGGTTAATAGCACTATCATAGCCTTGGTTCCTAAAGTCCCTAATCCTAACAAATTGGGTGACTACTGACCCATCTCCTGCTGTAATACAATGTACAAGTGCATTGCTAAGATAATAGCTAACAGGATCAAAAATGTGCTTCCTCAGTTGATTGATCCTGTTCAATCAGCTTTTGTTTCAAGGTAGGAGAATTGCTAATAATATATTCCTCTCTCAGGAACTCTTGAGGGGGTACCATAATCGTTCTCCTACTCCTAAGTGTGCTATGAAAGTTGACCTTATGAAAGCTTATGATAATGTCAGATGGGACTTCCTTTTTGATGTTCTTAAAGCTATGTCTTTCCCATCTAGAGTGATTGGTTGGATTGAGGCTTGTGTTACTTCTACTCTTTCTCTGTGTGTATTAATGGTAGTCTTCATGGTTACTTTCCTGGGGCTAGAGGTTGCGTCAAGGGGATCCTATGTCCCCTTATCTGTTTGTTATTGTTATGGAGGTCTTGTCTCAAATCTTTCATGAGAAGGCTCTTGATCCCTAATTCAAATACCATTGGAGATGTGAGAAAAATAAAATTGTTAACCTTTGTTTTGCGGATGATCTTATGATTTTCTGTCAGGGGCATGCTCCTACGGTTAATCTCATTAAGCAGGGCATTCTGGAGTTTAAATCCCTCTCTGGTCTGGCCCCCAACCCTAGTAAGAGCCAAGTTTTCTTCTCAGGTTGTAACCACAATCTGAGGAAGGAGATTCTGGATATTACCCATTTCACTGAGGGTAACTTGCCGGTGAGATATTTGGGTGTCCCTCTGATCACCACTAGATTGAAGGCTAGTGACTGGACTAGTTTAGTTACTAGCATTACTAAGAAGCTCAAATCTTGGACCAACAAGGTCTTGTTTTATGCTGGGAGGGTCCAGTTGATTAAGTCTGTTTTATTCTCAATGCAAGTCTATTGGTCTTCTCTCTTTATTCTTCCTAAAAGAGTGATTAAGGAGATTGAGTCCTTGTGTAGAGCTTTTCTGGACTGGTTTGGAACTGAAACATACTGGGGCTAAAGTGGCTTGGGATAGAATTTGTGCTCCTGTCAAAGAAGGGGGCCTTGAGTTTAAAGATATGGATGTGTGTAATAAGGCTGCTGTGTCTAAGCATGTTTGGTTCTTAATTTCTGGTGGTGAACAATCTATGTGGTGCCAATGGGTTAAGTCCTACCTTTTAAAAGGTAATTGCTTTTGGAGTGTAAAGACACCTAGTAATCCTTCCTGGGTTTGAAGGAAGCTACTATCTTGATTTGAGATGGATCTTTCCCCTTATCAAGTGGGAGGTTGGTCTTGGTAACAAGGTGTTCCTTTGGCATGACAATTGGCATCCTTTAGGTTCCCTGTGGGTTAAATATGGGGCTAGATTGCTGTATGATACGGGTCTCCCGAGCCAAGCTAAGGTTGACTCTATCATCTCTGACATGGGTTGGCATTGGCCTAATGCATCTTCTTGGGAAGTGAAGGAAATTGTTGGGCACTCTCTCCCTCTAATGGTGTCCACCATTAGAAGTAGGGATGAAGTTGTTTGGCTGCCTAGCAAGGATGGGTTGTTTACAATTGGGTCTGCTTGGAATCACTGAAGAAAGAAATGGCCTAAGGTTCCTTGGGCTGATGTTTTATGGGGCCCTCACAATATCCCTAGGGCTAGCTTTATTGTTTGGATGGCTATCTTGTGGGAGACTGAATACTGGTGACAGACTTGTTAGCTTTGGCATAAATCAGAATTCTATCTCCCAGTTTTGTAACCAAAATGGGGAAGATCACCAACACCTTTTCTTCAATGTCCTTTTGCCCTTAGAGAGTGGACTGCAATTCAAGATAAATGCCAAGTAAATTGGCATAATGTTCATTGGAATGACCTTCCTAAGGTGGTGGCTGCTGACTGTAAGGGGACTTCCTTAGCCACAATCATAAGAAGATTGAGTTT
>JAPPVO010002109.1:0-34683 GCA_030407325.1 Camellia japonica
GGGTATTGAAATAAAGTGTTTTTGGTTGTGTGGTGTTGTTGTACTCAGATGGGTTTATAAGCAAGGGGTGAGTGAGTTCATATTAGAGTTTACTGGAGAGGGAGAAACGCTAGAGAGGGCAAGAGGATCGATCGGCTGTGGTCAGCGTTCGCGAGAGGAGAGGAGAGAAAAAGTTGTTGGTTCGTCGGTGGTGGTCGGTGGTTTGTTTGAAAAGAACAGAGAGAGAGAGAGAGAGAGAGAGAGAGAGACTGATTGCTAGGAAAAAGTGTTCGTTGAGAGTGTTTGTGGAGCGTGAAACAAATGCATCACAAAGGGCAACTAGGATTTCGTTTTTGCCAGGCCAAGCCACATCGGGCGGAGGAAGGGAGGGGAGTGCAGATCCTCTACCATGGTTTTCTAGCATGGTTCCTGTGGTGCTTGCCAAAACGATGTCGTTTTGGCCAAAACGACGTCGTTTTGTTTAGTTTAGTTTATTTTTTTTTTTCAAATATTTTCACTTCCCCTTCTTTTCTCTTTTATCGTTTCACTTGTTTCACAACCTACTTAACCACACACACACACACACACACACAGAGGGGGAGAGAGAGAGAGAGAGAGAGAAGAGACAAACTGAGAGACAAGGAAAAGCAGAGTGACACGACGGCAAATGCAGGGGATGGTGGGTGACGGTGACTCCGGTGGTGATGCGACAACGGCAAGGCGAGATTGAGGTGGATACGAAGTCCCTTCGTCTGAACTCATTTGTTCCTGTTATATATATATATATGATTTCTTGGGTAAAATTTGTTGTTGATTTTGGAAATGGGTTTGATAAATGGAAAAGAAGAATGAAATGGATTTGATGATATTTATTCTATCAAAGATCTAATTTTGTGCATAGCCTAGTTTAATAAATTGATTGGTCATAACTAAAAAAAAATCACAAACAAAGGACAGATTTTTTATTATTTGATTTCTTGGGTTTGGTGATGCCTATTCTTTGTTGTATTAAGTTGTTGAGAAATCAAAGTAAAACCTATATTTTGATTTTAAAAGACAAAGATCAGAAGGTGTTGTTGCTCATGAATTAGGACAATTTGTTGTAGATTTGTAAAATGTGTTTGATAAGGACAATTTGTTATAGATTTGTTGTTGATTTCTGAAATGGGTTTGATAACTGGCTATGGGTTTGATGATTTAGGATTTGTTGTGGAATTTTTTTTTTCCTGATTTTAAGTAGAAAATGTAGCAAAAAAAAATATACAGATGGAGGCATATAGGTGTGGTTCTCATGATTGTTTATTTGAAGGAATATCATATGATTTTCCATGTTGTATTGATGCGTTTTTGTTTTAAAGATTATTGGAGTAAGAATGAAGATTATCAAGACAAAATGGGCTTATCATGCCAACAGATTTTTCCCCAAGCTTGTTGATTGTCTAATACATATTTTTTACACTTTGCTTTCATTGTTTCCAATAGAACAGATTTTTTCAGGAGGGTTTATTCTTCTTTTTTCTGAAATATAAAAAGAAGAATAAAGGAGGCTTTTGTTGTGGATTTATTTGGTTATATTTATTGTTGATTTAAAGCTAGGGATCATATATTTAAAGCTAAAATATGTAATTCTATTAAGAACAAGCAGTGAATCTGTGATCATATATTGTCTTTTGAACTTGTCTTGAATGATAGGGATCATATATCTAAAGCTAAAATCTGTGATTCTATTAAGAACAAGCTGTTAATCTGTGATCATATATTTAATTGTTTTGAACCAATAGTGATCATATATTTAATTTAATTAATAGATGCCTTTTATAAAAATCTGTAGGGTGTTGCTGGAAAAAAAATGGAATTTTTGTTTATGTTTTTTATTTTATTTTTTAGTATTTGTATGCTACTAAATTGCAGGTAATGAAACAAAATAATGTTGTTGATGAATTGGACAATTGCGGTAATATTTTGTTTATATTGGTTGTATTTAGGGTGATGGTGTCTATATTTTTCAACTCAACCTCCACTTCAACTTCACTAATGTGGAGGAGTGGTCTCATTTATACATACTGCTCTTTTTGTAACCTTTTCAAATATGCCTAGAAATCACACTAAGGCCTCGTTTGTCAACTATATATTTTAGTCAAAAAGCAAAAAAATCACTATAAGTTGTCATATCACTCTCTATTTTTTTACACATTTTTTTGTAAAAAGTTAAAAAGTTACTAAAATAACATGTTCCCAAATGAGGCCTAAGATTTGATGGGCTACAATTTTCCACCAGTTTTGGGTAAAATTCTCTATTTAATCATTCATAACGGCTCACCTATGGACCATTAATCTTACCACCATTTTCAATAACTCTAGTGATCTTCATCACTTCATCAAACTAATGACAATTAAAATTACCCAAAATAGGGAAAAAAAAAAGAATAAAAAACAAACATTTTAAAAAAAAAATACAAATCATATGTAATTTCATTAATTAAGCATAGTACAAAATTATATGTACATTTCAAGACCATAGTTGAAGCTTTACTAAATTCACAAACCAAATACAAATAGCTTTACTTCTCCTTTGGATATTTGATGCATTTCCTATAGTAGGAGGCGCTCCCCACGCAAAGTACTCACACATTTGATCTGCACACTTGAAATAAGCCTCCCTGGATTTTTCTCTGATTCTGATATCTTAGTTGGTATTTTTTTTTCCACATTTGCATCTTCTATTTTGAAAAAATCTAGCATCATTACTTTTTTTTTTTATCAGCAAAAAAGATACCTTTATTGATGAACAAACCATACAAAGATGAGATTACATCAAATAAAGGAGAGGAAGAGCAGCATGCATCATAGCAAACTATCCCAATCCCAACTAGGTTGGCATCGGAAATAGAGCCCAATCATCTACAAGCTCAACCCCAGGGGTTTGGAGAGGAACCAAACCCAACAAGAAAAAAAACCAAACAAGAGAACAAACACAAAACAGAACAAAGCAGTGTAGGCAAAGTTGAACCTTAGCCAAGACCACTTCATAATGCAAACTAGGACCTTAACTCAGATCACACACAACCAGAATACTTCCAAGGGAAAAAACCCCAAAGCTATCAGCAACAGTAACTTATAACAGCAGAGCATATCAGTGCAGAGCAGCCCAACAGCAGTAGATAGCCCAAACAAACTCAGATTACCCATAAAATATCAGAACAGATCAACAACTCAGCAGCCCATATAGTTCATAGCAGAACAGATCACAGGTAGATACATCAGTGCATAGCAGTCCAATTTACCGACAGCAGATCACAGGTAGATACAACAGTGGATATCCCTAACATATCCGATTTACCCACAGCAGCAGGGCATTCCACTGCTGAGAATAGCAGTCCAAACAAATTCATTAGATCAAAGCAGAACAAATTAACAATTCAGCAGACCAGTAGCAGACCACAATCAAAACAGGTCATCCAGCCATAGCATAGTACAACCTCCCAGATTGATCAATCAAGTCCTGACCAAAATTCTGCACTTTAAACCTTATTTGACTTGACTTGTTGCAATTGCAGATGAACTCCTGGACTGAAAAAGAACCCCCTTCACATGAGCATTGACCCAAAATGCCACACACACCATAATCAACTAACCGAAGTTAGCAAGGCAAAATTGCATCCCAAAACTAGATCCGTAGAGCACCCACACCCCTAACATATTGATGCAATTTCAGCAACCAATAGCTCTGATTTGCTGCAGATTATTAATGATATCCTGCACTGAATACGGAGGCTCCTTTGACTGAGCTTTGACCCAAAAAGCGATTCTCACCTTGATTAATTCGCAAAGTTCATTCAAATGGAATAGTTTCCCATTAAAGACCACATCATTTCTGGTTTTCCATAATGACCACAAAATGGCCATTGGGATTGCCTTCCAAATTTTATCTCCAAATTTGCTCCAATTATAACCCCTCCACCATTGTAACAGCCCATTAACATTATCAGGTATCACCCAGTTATCCCCCACTAATCCATTAAGCATGACCACACCTGCCAAACAACAGGGCACCAGAGAAGTACATGATTGACTGTTTCAATTGTATATCTACAAAACACATAGTTGACAGAAGTATTGTGGTGCAGCACACCAATTCTTTGCAGAAACCCAGCTGTCTTCAATCTCCCATTCCAAGCCAACCAACTAAGAAATTGGACTTTTGGTGGAGCAACATTGTTCCACAGCAACTTAGTGACTACCACAGAATTACTAGGCACATACAAATTATAGAGGGAAGAGACAGAAAACTGACCTAATGGACATGCCAACCACTTAGAATCCTCCCTGACTGAAGTCAACACCACTACTTGATTCAGAACATTACATAGTCTTACCAACTCCTCAGACTCCTATGCAAACAAGGATCGTCTAAAATTGAAATTCCATCCACCAGAGTTCCTCTTCCTTTCAAACATCATTTGCAAAGAAAACTCCTTATCAGTTGAAAGACTATAAAGCCTAGGAAAGTCACTCTTGATACAGTGATTCCCCAGCCAATGATCATCTCAAAACTGAATTCTACACCCATTCCCCATAACTAGTTGTGAATTTTCCAGAAAAATGCTCAACAAGAGAGGGTTTGATTGGCCAATTTGTAAAATCCCACCCCATAATCTTGAGTAACAACCACTGGAACTTGGAAAAGGAAGCCAACGCCCACCATAAGCTGATATCTATTACACAAAATTCTTTTCCACAAAGTATTGTCTTCAAACCCAAACCTCCACCATCATTTAGCTAACAAACAATCATTCACTACTCTAATTCTTCTAATACCCAGTCCACCTTGATCTTTACTTCTAGTAACCTGTTCCTATTTGACAAGATGTACCTTCTTTTTTAAATCAGACCCTTCCTAAAGAAAGCCTGCTTGAAGACTCAATTTCCTTGGCGACAGATTGAGGCAACTTAAATATAGATAAATAATATACAGGAAGGCTGGATAAGACAGATTTGATGAGAGTAAGCCTACCTCCAAAAGACAGCAGCTTCCTTTTCCAAGATGCTAATCTAGCCTTCACCTTTTCAATGACAGGTTTCCATGTTTTCTTTAATCTGGGGTTGGCACCCAATGGCAGCCCAAGGTAGAAAATAGGGAGCTTTTGTTTTCTGCAATTCAGTCAAGATGCACACTCTGCCACCACTGGCTCAGGCACTCCCACTCCACATACATAACTCTTATGGAAATTTATCTTAAGGCCTGAAACTAGTTAAAAGCATCTCAAGATCCTTTTGATTACCAGCACCTCCTCCCCATCTGCTTCACAAAAAATTATCGTATCATCAGCGAATTGAAGGTGTGTTACAATTGTTGTTAATTCACCATGACCTATCACAGCCCCTGTTATTAAGCCTATTGACTTTGCCCTTTGCAGCAACATATTCAACCCTTCAGCTACAATATTAAAAAGAAATGGAGACAGTGGATCCCCCTGCCTGAGACCTTTTTCTGGAATGAACTCAGGGGTTGGAGACCCATTAACAAGGACTGAAATTCTGGATGAGGTCAGGCACTCCTTAATCCATTTCCTCCATTTATCCCCAAAACCGAACCCATGCATCATAGAAAGCAGACACTCCCAATTGACCGAATCGTAGGCCTTTTCAAAATCTAGTTTTAGGATCAATCCCTTTTTTCCACATCGCTTCCACCAGTCAACCACTTCATTTGCTATTAGTACCCCATCCAAAATATTCCTCCCACCAAGAAAAGCTGATTGTGGCTCACCAATCACTCTAGGAACTACTTGCTTCAATCTATTGGTAAGAACTTTAGCAAGAATTTTATACAATGACCCAATTAGGCTAATTGGTCTATAATCAGAGATGTTGGTTGGACCATCAATCTTAGGAATAAGAGTGATAAAAGAGCTGTTTACACCACCACTAATCTTTCCATTTTCATGAAATTCATTAAAGAATTGAAGGACATCAGCCTTGAGAACCTTCCAACACTTTTGAAAGCACATCAAATTAAACCCATCAGGTCCTGGAGCTTTATTACCATCACAGCTCTTGACAGCAGACCAAACTTCCTCTTCAGTAAATCTGTCTTCAAGCTTTTCAGCAACGCAATCACTGCTAATAGAATTGAAATGGCCTATCAGTTTTGGCCTATACCTCCAAGCTTCTGAGAACACTTGTTTGAAATGTTTGAAAACCTCATGCTTCAGCCCCTGTGGTTCTTCAAACAGCACCCTACCCACTGATAACGAGTTTAACAGATTTCTATTCTGCCTACTAGAAGCCATGACGTGAAAAAACCTCGTATTTTTATCCCCCTTCAAGCTCCAATCCATTTTGGATTTTTGGAGCCACATCCACTCATGTTTCTTATTCAGTGACCAAACTTCTTTTTTGATCTCCCTTCTTCTGGCTACTTCCACTTCAGACAACTCCCGACATTCAGCCAACAAGTCAAGTTTGTGTAATTCCTCTTTTGCAACTTTAATAGAATGAGTTATATTCCCAAATACCTATTGTTCCATTGCTTTAAATTCAATCTGAGCTTTTCAAGCTTCGATTGAAAGACATACCCAGCCCAACCTGTAACACTTGATTCCAACCAAGATTTCTCCATAACTGACATGAACTGAGGATGCATAATCCATGCATTAATAAACCGAAATGGCTTTGGGCCCCAATCCTTAACATCCTCCATCAATAAAAGAGGACTATGATCAGATACCCCTCTTGGAAGGCCCCAAAGCTTAAAATTAAATCTTTCCAACCACTCTGTTGAGAGTAAAATTCTATCAATTCTACTCCACCTTCCTCTATCACTTGAATTACTCCATGTAAATTGCCTGCCTTGCATTGGTAAATCAGATAATTCTAATCCTTCAATGAAATCATTAAAATCCCTCATTCCTCTGCCCCCCCTCGTACAACCCTTTCTTTCACCCAACTTCCTTATCTCATTGAAATTCCCCTCTATGCACCACGGTTCCTTAAACTGAGACTTTAAATTTACCAGTACATTCTAGACATGATTCCTTCTTCCAACTTCGTTAGGGGCATAAATATTAATCAAAACACAGTTAAAATCAGGTTGAAGCGTACCTGATAAGAGGATAAAATTCCTTGTGCTGTAACATTGTGAAAGTGAAAATACACTAGATTTCCATATGCACAAAAGACCCCCAAACAGTCCTTCAGCATCAAAAGACATGTATTCCATATCATTACCTGGCCATATTGATTTCACTATTTCAAGTGACATTCCTGATCTCTTTGTTTCTTGCAAAAACACAAAGTCAATTCTTCTTTCTTTGAGCATAGTTTTATCCTCCTCCTTTTTTCAGGTCTCCCAAGACCCCTAACATTCCACGACAAGAGCTTCATTAAAACATTAGAAAACACCAAGGCCACCTGATAATGCTGTTCAGTGCCGAACACCATCATTCCCTTGTGCAACCTTCATCGCATCCTCCTTTTCGAGTTCAACAATTCTTTCACGGCTTCTTCCTTATCTCCATTAAAATCAATTCCCAAATCTTTGCCCACTTTTACAGTTTTTCTGGGTTCCTTTACTATACTCATAACTCTGGATGAACTCTGCCCAATCGAACTTGAACGAGACAGAACTGATGCTGCCACTCGGAACACAGGCCCTTTCTGCCAATTATTTTTCATTGACGATCCTCCACCCTTTACACCCTTACCTCCTTTTCGGACATATCTTCCATCCCTATTTCCTTATCCTGGAACACCAATTTTCTTAGACCTAACAAGCATACTCTTTTGTGGTTGAGCCTTGCTTGACTCCCCCATAGTTATCCCTAAAGTAGCTGTGGGCTGAGACTTAGAATATAATAGAGAAGTCCCCACTTAGACTTGAATACCCTTACTAGGTGTATGAGTATGGTCCAAGACTGGTAAAGTAGAATTGGGCTTAGATTTTCCTACAGCTAAATGGGCCTTATCCAATACAATCTGGATGTTTATTCCAGGCTTGTCACATCTGTTCCCACTCAGGCTTTTCATAAACCCAGACGTGGTGTCTCTCTCTACCCTTTCACTTTCTCCAGCTTCCTTTTGCCTTTGGGAAGGAGATGGTGTCTCATCGACTATCTGAATTTTGCAGGCCTCTGACGCCGTTATGATTCCCACGCATTTACTTACTGATTCCCCCACTACAGAGGGATAAGAACCGTCCTTCTCCTTCTTCTTTTCCCTAGCATTAGTCGGATTCATCGCCACCTCAGTCCTTGGTAAGCTTGCCACATCATCCACAGCTGCCACATCATTTAACTCCACACCTGCCACGTCAATTAACTCCACACCATCCACTTCCACAAAACCAGCTTTGAAGCCGTTACCATGTCTACCAGGCAACTCTTCCATCTTGTTTGAACTGGAACATTCATGCAAGGTACGCTTGCAGGCCACATTTACCACTTTAGAGACCATAACTTGCTCCTCGCAAACTCGCACAGAATAATTTCTATCCCCACAACATAACTGTATGACTGTATTGATGGAAGCCATGAATTTTGTAGCAACTTTGATTCTTCCACACCTAAAGGAGATTTGATTAGTGGTTTCATCATCAATCTTAAGTATCTTCCCCCAAATTTTACCAATTTTTGTAAACGTATCAGTACTCCAGAGATTAAGGGGCACTCAATAACAACAAAGCCATACTCCCTTTCTTGTTCCACATGGCCAGCCTTACTCCATTTTGATACAGATTCACACCACTCATGCAGGCATTCTTTGAGTAACATTTGAGACTCCTTTAAGTGCGTCGGTGAGCTAAAGGAAACTACAGCCATCCTTCCCCTCCCCTTTCCTTACTATGGCTTCTTTTGACCCTTTCTCAAGAACTGCTCTCTGAAATTCTAAGAACGCATAATAACTCTTCAACCTCACAATGAGGCTGTCGTAAAGCCACCTATTCCCCCCTTCCTGAACAACAATTGTGTGGTCCGAATATTCCTTGCGTGATCCATTATGCACAACTTCAGCATAAGACTTGTACCCTACATTCCTTGGTCTTGGCTTCCCCGAATGCGTCATGATGCTTCTGACTTCTTTTCTTCTCCTGCCTCCATTAGTATCTGCTTGGACTGCACCTCTGATTCTTCCCATTGGATCTTTCCCAAACTCTGCTTCCTTGACCTTCAAAGCCTTATCATCACACCACAATCCATTCGCCTTTTGAATTGCCATAGTCGCTGCAACATGGCATTCATATCTAACAAAGCCAAATCTTGTCCTTGTGGTCTTCCTAATCTTATTTGGGATGAACACATCGCTGACAACTCCAAACTTTCCAAACAAGGAATGGAGTTCCTTTAGACTCATGGTCCATGGAATGTTATCAACGAAAATTGTGTAGATAGCAGTGTTCCTTCTGGCACTCTCGTCGCTCCTCCGTTTCTGCTTTCCTCGCCCATACAACACCGGTTGCCATCCACCTTTCACCATCGCTCTGGTTTTATAATATAAACAATTCAAATCACAATGAACTCATGAAAGCTCAATCCAACATCATTACTTGAACCAATGGACATGTTAATCCTAATAAGAGCATTTTATGAAACAATCAGTTTATTACAACTAAACACAAAATTCAAACAAAGATCTAATTTTGTTTATTCTATCATACTTGTATAAGAAACTAAAAGAAAAGTCACTTTTCATACAAATGGTTTTGTTATCAATTATCCTACTACAAAGTCACCAAACATGCATCCCTAACAAAATTTCATTCTTCTTTTCCATTTTTGCTTCAAAGTTTCAATGTTATATAAACCATTAAAACTCACTATTATCAAATAACTTAAACTGATGAAATGGCTACTTCACATTTTTGTGGCAAAAAGCACAGCTTCTTCTACTTCCTTTGCAATGGAAAAAAACAAAGAGCTTCTCCCCTTAGGTTGGTGAAGGCCTTCTCACAAATGACTTGTCTAAGAGTTTGAAATAATTCAAACTTAAACAATTAATTCTATCTTCCTGCAGATGCAATTAAACAAGATGCAACCTTTAAATAGATGCCTTGTATTCATTTGCAACCCATTTCAAAAAATTAATTCTATCTTCCTGCAAACAAGTTTGTGTGTGAATGATAAATATCCTTGTGAGAATTTCGTCAAGCGTTTCATGTTCTTACAAAATGGATGACACCAAATTAATCTATTATTAACATTTCAAGTCTTTTGAACTTTGTGTTTTAAAATCAAAATATAGGTTTTATTTTGATTTCTCAGCAACTTAATACAACAAAGAATAGGCACCAACAACTTAATAACAAAAAATCAAAGAATAGGCACCAACAAATCAAATAACAAAAAATCTGTCATCTATCATCTGTTTGTGATTTTTTATTTTATTTTTATTTATTTATTTTTTGTCGATGAGCAATCAGTTTATTAAATTAGGCTATGAACAAAATTAGATCGTTGATATAATAAACATCATCAAATCCAGAAATCAAATAACAAAAAATCTGTCCTTTGTTTGTGATTTTTTTTTTTGCTATGAGCAATCAGTTTATTAAACTAGGCAATGAACAAAATTAGACCTTTGATAGAATAAACATCATCAAATCATTTCATTCTTCTTTTCCACTTATCAAATCCATTTCCGAAATCAACAACAAATATAAGAAATCAACAACAATTTTTACCCATGAAATCATATATATATATATATATATAAGAACAAATGAGAATGATGATGAAAAAAAATCCACAACAAACCCTAAATCATTAAACCCATAAAACTCAATAAATCAAAGCACTTATCAAACCCATTTAACAAATCAACAACAAATCAAACCATGGCAAGAAATCATATATATATATATATATTAGTAACAAATCAGAATGAAGACGAAAGGACGAAAGGGGCCTTGTCGGTTGCCGCCTTCCCTTGCCTTGCCTCCGCCTCCGCCTCACTGTCGGAGTCGTTTGCCAGAGTCACATCACCTTCGTCTCTGCGTCTCTCTCAAAGATAGGGTTGGGCATAGGGTTATCCGAACCGCATAACCTGCCCAACCTGAACCGATTTGCATACAAATGGGCGGTTTCGCAGACACAATGCGGGCGGATGCGTTTTGAAATATGGTATAATTGCGGGTTGCGGGTTTAACCCGCACTCGCAAGAACCCGCCCGCACTTAGATTTTTTTTTTTAAAATAAAAAAACTTGGATCGTTGATTTTATTCATCCTATCCTAGATATTTTTGGCCAACACATCAAACTCTAATTTCATGATACAAAAAGAAATGTTGTAGAGAACATTGTTCTAGAACATTGTTTTTGAATGTTTTTGTTTTTGTTTGCTTTGTGAACATTGTAGGAAATTGAATCTACTTCTTCATGGAGGAGAAATTGAATTTGTTAATTGCTTTTGAAATTGAAATCAATCTTATATTATATTGAATATAAAAATTGAAAAAAGTCCAATCCGCAAACCGCCCCTAACCGCCTGCACATCCGCGAACCTTATCTGTACAAACAGCAACCCACACCACGGGCAATTGCATGTTGAATTTTCTCCAAACCCTATACATGAGGGCAGGTCCAAACCGATCCACTAACCGTCTAAAATCGAACCGCGAACACCCTTACTCAAAGACATGTTGGGTTAGGGTTATGCAACAAATCAGAGAGAGGAAAAGATGCTGAAAAGCAAAAGATGGGAAAAAAATTACAATACGACGTCGTTTTGTATCGTCACAAGAGCCGCGACAAAAAACCATGACAGAGGATCTGAACTTGGGGAAGGGGGTGGGTTAGGGGATTGTTTTTGGGTGGATGTGGTTTTTTTTGAGAAATAGGTTAAAAGTTAGCTTTTTAATTTTTTTTAAATACTTTTTTTTGAAAAATGTGCAAAAAATAAAATAAAATAGAGAGTTGATATGATTTAAAAAAATAAAAAAATCAAAAAGCTGACTTTTAATCTAATTGCCAAAATAGGTCGTAGTGACACTAGTGTGATAAACATGTCACACAATTAAACTTTTATTTGGCAAAATTAAAATGTTAATTTGTTTTTGTATTTACTTTTTTCGTTTTTTGGAATATGTTTTCAAATTTAAGTTAATTTTTTATTTTTAAAATTTTTCTTTTCGTTTGGGAAGTGGGTTGGCTTTTTGACTTTTTTAGCTATTTTAGCATGGGGGCTAAAAAGCCTGGTTTGGGAAGAGCTTTTGGTTTTTTTGAATTTTTTGTGAGAAAAAGAATGTAATGATTATGGGTTGGATGTGATATTTTGTCTTATTGGACTAAAAAGCTTATTTTGTTTTTTGTGACTATTTTAGCTAAAAAAGCCCAACCTTTGACTTCCCAAACGAAGCCTAAGTGATTTTAAAAATTAAAAATAAGCGAGTTAAGTTGAATGAGCAAGATGATAAAAATTGACGAGTTAATTAACTGATGAGATAAAATTTGACATATTATCCTTGTCCGCACACAATTTCTTCCTAAAATCATCACCATAACACCAACCCCTCATTTTCATTGCATAATTTTTTTATAACTGAGTTGTTTTGAGAATAGTTAATAACAAGTTAAAATTTTCTCAAGCTATCAAAAGTGATTTAATTGATAATTTTTTTCACTCCAGACAGTCTTTCTTTTACAGACTTTCATGGAAACTGGTATTGCTTTCATGGAAACTGATATTGAGAGATCGAAAGTAAGGGTGAGAATTTTGTTGTGCTGGTCTATTCATATCATCTCATATCATATCAATTCTATTTATTTATCTTAAGGGCCACTTTCTTTATTCTGTACCCTAGTAAAAGACTTTCCTTCGAAAAATTATTCAATAGTTTTGAAGCAATGCTGTAACATGGGTACGTACTCTTTTTGATTCACAACACTCATCCTCAACCTTCGCTTTGCAAGTCAAAGAAAGAGCATAAATGATTTTAAAATTAAATTATGATTTCTAAGTTATTTAATATATTGACATTTAATTCTGATTTATACATTTACTTTTGGCATTACATGTTAATTATAGGTTGAATTTTAACAAATTAAACCATTTAATTAATTTTTACATTATTCAAAATTAAAATTAAATATTTTTTTACAAGCGTACCAATCCGTATCCGTACTTTATTTTTTTTAAATTTTACCGTATCGACGTATCCGTATTGTACCAGTACTTATATCCGTATCCGTGTTCCATAGGTTATTGGAGATAATAAGAATATAACAGTCTATATTATTTAACCTGTGGAGAGAGAGAGTCAAAGGAGCCGAAGTTGATGGAGAAAGTAAGGAGCATTAGCAGCAACCGAATTCACAAAATAATACTGTGTCTTAAATTGTTGATCTATTTTTATTATTTTAGACATAACAGTTTTTTTTTTTTTATAAAGAAAATACATTATTTATTGATCCGATTAAAGGATGCAAATGCCAAAAAAAAAAAAAAAACTAAAAAATTGGAACCGAGGGAGTAAATTATTCTTGTCAAAGGAACAGAGCTTAACATGTTTCAAACTGCACATCACTATTTTATTATTTATTTAATTTTTCTTTTTCATTTGGCTCTGAGGGGGGTGGGGTTATTAGTTGATTCACCTTAATGTTGTGTTTGGTTGGCGAATTTGGGGAGGGATTTGGAAATGGAAAGGGCAAAAATGTGTGAAATTAAGTGAAATATAGGTATATTTTATTCTCATTTCATCTACATTTTCTCTTTTCCTTTTCAAATCCCTTCCTAAATCCCCCAACCAAACACAGCGTAAGTGAGTTTATATGATATGCATTATTGACATTGTATTTCAGACAACAGTTTGAACAAGCTTTCTCTGCAGACAAACATGTATAGAAGCCCCTAACGCTGCAGATGCTGCCTATTTACAAAAACATTAACCATGATATGAAAAAATTCATTATAAAATCACAAGAAATTTATCTATAAAAGGATATTATTCCATGAAAATTCATTTATTCATAATATTAAGAAGACATAAGTACAAAACTAAACACATTTCATACATAGCAACACTAGTTTAGTCCACACATTATCTAGAAATTGGAAATAAGCATATCTCCATGACTTAATAAACAATATAGGAGCAGTGATGGCCCAAAAACCTACAACGAATCCCAAAGCTGTAAACAAATAAAACCAATCCACTTCAGAATTAGTACCTTCACTATCTCCTTCATTCCCTACATGAGGTGTTTTTCCATCTACACTACAAGTCTTTGTGAGTGGAAGTCCACAAAGATTGTTGCCGATGAAGCTAGAAGCATTAAAGCTCTGGAGTTGAGTGCTCAATGGAATTTTCCCTGTCAAGTTATTACAAGACAAATTCAAGTAACTCAAAAATGTCAAACCTGACATGCTTGAAGGAATTTCACCAGATAGTTGGTTTCTAGATAAATCAAGAGATTCCAGAAACACCATGTTATTTATTTTCTTTGGAATGACACCAGTCAAAAGATTTCCAGAAAAATTCAACAATCGCAATCCCACAAGACTTGTTAATTCCTCAGGGATGTTTCCAGATATATTGTTGTTCGAAAGGTCCATGCTAACCACAAGAGGAAGAATCTTGTCATATTGATACGTACTTCCTTTTGTCACCAAAAGTGCATTATCTATGAAACCATAGACAGGTTGGTGAACACGATTATCAGTGGTGACTGGAAATACATATGTAGTAGGATCGCTAGAGTATTTCTTCAATGCCATGGTAGTAAAATTGTTGATGCACCATGGTATTGCTCCAGACAAATTGTTGTGTGCAAGATCCAAGACTTGAAGATTGGTGAGGTGACAAAGTTCTGGAGGTATTGCGCCACCTAACTTATTCGAACGAAGGGCGAGAACAAGTAAATATGGAAACCATTCTGCCATCCTCGTAGGTATGCTTCCAGTAATCTCGTTCTCACTAAGGTCAAGCACTACTATACTTGTGAAGCTTTGTAGAGGCAAAGAAATTTCTCCAGAGAGATGGTTGTTACGCAAGTGTAACGAACTCAAATCTCGAAGCCACATGGACCTTGGAATATTCCCCGTCAGATTGTTGTTTCCCATTTCCACGACGTGCAAAGATGGCCAACTCATCCAACAGTCAGGAATTTCTCCTGATAAAAGGTTATCTTGTAGATTAAGATATCCTAGGGATTGCCTGTCATTCCGATCACATAAGAAGTGGGAGATACTCCCTGAGAATGAATTGTTAGAAAGATCAAGCTCAATCAAGTTGGGCGAAAGACGGGGTATTGGACCACTAAAATGGTTAGAACTCAAGTAGATACTTTGGTCCCTGTGAGGAGGATGAAGAATATATGGGATCTCATCATATATTTGGTTGTGGGAAAGATCTAGAAAGTAGAGCGATGAAGATGAATTCCAAAACCAAATCGGAATCCTATCTGATATTCCAGTGTTGGAGAGATCAAGATACCCAAGGTTTTTCTGTGATTGGACCCATATGGGAAACTTTGGACCCAAATTCCATGATGCAAGTTCTACCTCTTCAAGTTGAAAGGGAGGGATCCAATTAGGACTCACTTTTAAAGTCAATCGGTTTCGAGAGGCATAAAATTCCCTTAGATTTATGATATTTGTGAAGTGAGCTTCAAACACAATTCCTTCCAACAAATTATCAGACACATCAAAATGTTTTAACTTTGAAAGGTGTCCAAGACTTTGAGGAAGAGTTCCATTTAATTGATTTCCATCTAAAACCAATCTTTCTAAGGACGTTAGTCTTCCTAGATTGACTGGTATGGGACCAGAAAACAAGTTACCCCCGAGAATAAGGTCTCGCACATTTTTGAATTGTATGAGTTCATCAGTTAACAGACCAGAAAGTGTATTCCCATACAAGAACAATGACTCCAAAGCATACTCTGCGCATTTAGATGAACTTCTAAACAATTCCCCACTAAAGTTGTTATATGTTAGATCAATAAAACTCAAGTTGCAGAGATTTCCCAATGATCTTGGTAGCCTTCCCTCAAGTTTATTAAGTGATAGATCAAGATACCTAAGACTCGTCATGTTCGGCAAAACCATAGGAAATGTACCCTCAAGTTCATTATTTGATAGATCAAGATGCTCAAGATTGGTCATGTTCAAGAAAGCCATAGGAACTGGACCTTCAAATCCATTTTCTTTGGACCCTTTAGGTCTGCCTACAAAATTACTTGAGCTTAGATCAAGAGAAACAAGGCTATTAATACTAAACAGAGAATTACATAAAGAAGACTTGAGATTATCATTATTAGAGATATCAAGGGTCGTGAGAGAAGTTAGGTTCCAAGAACCCTCAGGTATTGGGCCTGTGAAAGTACTTGAGCTTAGATCAAGAGAAACGAGGCTACTAAGACTGAAGATCCATCCAGGTATCAAAGAGCCAAAAAAATTAAAGGAAAGATCTAGGATGGCAAGAGATGTAGAATTAACATCGAATAGAGAAGGAATGTAATCAAGTACACAACCAGACAAGTGTAACTCGACCAAGGAAGGGAGCTTGTTAATTACTTGTACCCAGTTGGGTGTCTTCCTAAGATACACTCCACTTAGGTCAAGGTGTTCCAAATGGGAAAGACCATGAAGCCATTCAAGGTCAGGAACACTAATCCAATTATAATCTGTTTCAATACTTAGAAAACGTAAACTTGACAGATTTCCAAGTTGATGGGGAATTGTATCCCCAAATCCTGCTTTGGATAAGTTAAGAAATTGCAGACTTACCAGAGATCCAATGAAGGATGGGATTGGTACAAATCCGAAATCATTTAGACTTAGATCCAGGTACCTGAGGTGCTTCAAATTTAGCAAAGAAGGATTTAATTGACCTCTCAACGCTGATCTCTTGTACCAATAATCATCAAGCTCGAAATCATAAACCATAGAACTATTGGGATTTCGAAGTTGGAGCCCAAGGACATGGCCGGTTATGTTGTCGCAAGCAACTCCTGCCCACTGACAGCAATCATCTTCTACGTCCCAAGAAGAGAGTCGGCTGGAAGGGTCTTTTAGGTCTTGCTTGAATCTGGATAGGGCTAGTTTTTCACTCTCCATGCATATCACATCCTGGTTTCCATTGCAGAAGCTAATTTCAAAAATGGCTACTATGGTGAGATTGACAAGAAAAAGAAATGCGACAATTCGCATTGATATATTCATGGTGATGCAAACTTAACAAGTGGCAGATATGAACGTATACAGCAGATATGGGCAATATATAGTATCCAATTATCTACAGTGCACAGGTTACCTTCATTTTTGTTTCCACTCTTGCAGTGTTTTGTAATAAATTTCTTTGGTTACTAGTCAATCGAGGACCCACTGCATTAATATTTCGACTACTTTTTAAATCTTTCTGGCTGCTATCATCTCTGTGGAACGTTATAAACTCTTTAAAGGATCTATTTGGAAAAAAAAATAAAAATTATCCCAATATTATACCCTTGAGATAGCATTATCGGATAATTCTATTTCTATACACCATTTGTTTTATGTGTATATCATCTCTTAAGGCAAATACTTATTGAATTTGAAATATTTTGTTTCTTTCAATTCATGCACAATTGTTCCATTTATACCCTACCTAAGATAATATAGCACACATACCAAATTGCACACAGGAGTTTTATTCAAGATGTTAAATGCTTCAACCTTATTGTCCATTGAAGGCGTTCAAGACTCCCATACACACAAAACACATCAATTTGTGGTTGTTTCAATTTTTAGTTGAACAAATGCTTTTGCCAGACCCCAATTATCATTGGCTCAATAACCCCCAAATGCGAGGGCATACACATAATATACCAATACATACATATATACAAAACTTGATAAAAAGATTAATCAAGCAAAAAAGGAGTCAACTTTCTGTCACACAGATATTTTCTCAAGAAACTTATGAACAATAGTAATAGATGAAGGGCCCAGCTTCTCTCCAGTCCAAATCTGGACTGGTTGGGGCCCACTACGGGTCGTGTTTCGATAATCTAAACCGTTCAATGTGTTGAACTCGTCGAGTACTATATGCCTGTAACAAATCACGTTGATCGGATATCAATAGCTATATGACCAAATCAGTTTTTTGTAAGCCGTTTATTTTTCGCCGTCCATTTTTTTTCATAAAAAACTGATTTGATCATATAGCTATCGATATCTGATCAACGTGATTTTTTACAGGCATATAGTAATCGACGAGTTCTACACATTGAACGGTTTAGATTATCAAAACACGACCCGTAGTGAGCCTCAAAGGGCCGGACAGCACCGTCCAATCCAGATTTGGACTGGAGAGAAGCTGTGGCCATAGATAAAAGTGGGTTGTGTACTGAGCAAACCCAAGTTTTAATGTGGGTTGTATAATAAAGTCTATATTAGTAATTATGTTCAGTGGTAAAATTGTAATAAATTTTTTATTCATTAAGTGTGTGCACAAAAAAGAAAGAGTGCTGCTATTAGTGCTCCATCAATTATTTTGAACCCCTTATTTTTTAGCTTTTTATTTTTTATTTTTTATTACAATAATAACCTCAAGTGAAATTACTAAAACGAACATCAATAATTTTGGAATACCCCATTTTATAATTAAGCCCACATACCACTATATCAAGAGTTAAGGTTTATGAGAACACTCACCTCCATCTTTCCCAAATCCCACCTTTAAAACCTTTAAAATCCTTTAGCGGCAACGGCGGCAATCATTTGATTACATATACTTCTCCGATAATGACAATGAGTGAAAATTTTTCCAGCAACCACAACTCCATGAAATGAGAAAAATATAACAATAAAAGCTTAGAAGAGGCTTTTAGCTTTGATAATATTCTTAGCTCAAAGGAGATTAGCCTTATAAGAATAAGTTTATTAAAAAAATGGCAAAAATAATAAAAATTGTTCGTCATTTTTTTGGAACTGAACTTTCAAATATATGACCGAAATTCAGGAACACAGGCTCGAATATTATTTATTTGTTCAAAAACAGGTAACTAAACATTTCTATAGCGATCCCGGTTTTCCCTCCATTGGTTTTGTATTCTGGACTCGGTTCTGTGGATGTCTGTTGTGGTATATGTTTCAATTTCGTCCTTTAATCCTTTGAATTTGAGTTTAGAAATGTCTTGGGCGTGTTTCGAACAGGTTGGTTGAGCTTTGGTCTCTATTCTTGTTGCCCAGATTTTTGATGATCCGCTCGAGTGGGTCTTGTTGCGCTCGAGCGGAGTTTGCATCCTTTCAGCATTTTGTGCGTCTGCAAAAAATACTGCAGGTGTGTTTTTCACGCTCGAGCGGAGTTCATTATGCTCGAGCGGGTATCTTTGCGCTCGAGCGGGTGTTCGAAGTCTGTAAATGTACTGTATGAGTGTATTCTACGCTCGAGCGGGTCCCTTTGCGCTCGAGCAGGTACTGCTTTTATGTTGTGCCTTGGCGCTCGAGCGGGTATTTTTGCGCTCGAGCGAGTGAAGTTTTTGTGTCTTACACTCGAGCGTCCTATTCTCCGCTCGAGCGGACTAAACGTATATCAGTTAGCAGCTGGGTCATTTTAAATCACTTTTTCAACTCACTTTCTCTCTCTAACTTTTCAAAACCCTCATTTGAGAGCTCATTTCTCTAGAATACAACTTCTCTCTAAGAAATCATCTAGTTTGAGTGTGTTTCTATCCTAGTCCCTTTGTAAAAAGTGTAGAGCTTGATGTGGGCTACATTTCAATTCAAAAATCTTTGGGTTTGGAGCATTTCGAGTTTCATCATCTTCTCTATTTGGTCTCTCCATTTGAGGTAGGGATACCCTACTCCTTCTTATGGGTTTTGAGATAAATTTTAGTCATTTTGATTAGATGGTGTTATTTGGTAATTTTGGGAAAGTTAGGGTTTGATTTGAGGTTATGAAAATGGGGTTTTCAAATGTTAAACTCCATGTGTATAGGAGACCTTGGAAAAAAATGGAATTATTGTTGTTAAATTAATGAAATTGAACCTTATGATTGATATTTGAAAAAGGGGAAGAATGCCCTAATTAATGTGATAAATTAATTTATATAATTAATTTGGGGAAATGTGAAATTGAGTTAGGAACCATGAAATTGGGAAGTTATGAGATAGAATAGTGTAGTTGGATTAATTAATCACTCATCCATGGAAATGTTGATAGTTTATCTGTTTGATAAATTTATTATCTGTTTAGAGATAACTGCTTTGGGCTATCGGTGGAGGATAGTCTTGATTGTTATAGACACTGTATGTTGATTAGGGAAAACTGAAACTAATCACATTGAATATGTCATTGAATATGACGGTCGGAATAATACATCGAATATGTGTATTGATTGATCATTGTATTTGATAAGTGTTTAAATACATTGAGTAAGTATGTTGTGTGAAAGGAGATAGGGGATGCATTTCATGGTTTGGGAGGAGATAGGGGATGGACTCCATTGGTAATTGAAGTATTGAAGTGTTTTTATATGAGCCGTAGTCTCATTAAATTGTGGTTATTGAAAGTGTTGTTATATGAGTTGTTATCTCATCTAATTGTTTAGCTAGGTTCTGAGCCATGTTTATGAATTGAATTGGTTAAGTAAAGGAAAGTGAAATGAAACATGTACATAGTTGTCATGGAACTGAATTGTATTGTAAGTTAGTTCACAAGTGTTAGCCATTTATCATATACTAATGTTTTAGTTATTGCTCATATCTGATTTAGTATATCTGTACTGGGCTGTGGCTCACCCTATATAGGACATCATTTTCAGGTCCAGGTGATATGCCACCTCCAAGGACGTAGCTTGGGAGGCTTAGAGGCTGAAGAACTTTTGTTGTTATCTTTTTGTGTATTACATGTAAATTCAAGCCAAGGACTTATTTTGTATATAGAGTTAGAACTCTTCTTTTGTTGAACCCAAGTGTTGGCTTAGAAAGTTGTAAGCCCGTAGGGCATTTACTTTTGATGTCAACATGTAATACTTTCGTACTTATTACTCTGATGAATGGAATTATGCTTTATCCTCTTATGTCTATGCGTGTCATGAATGTATGATTTGTGGGTTTATTTTGAGGGCGTTACAATTTCCTATTTGTTCGGGAACATATAACTGAAGTAGCAGCATAAGCAAGCAAAGAAAGGAGGTCGGACTACCCTTGAGTAGTTGATCGGGGGATGAAATTCTGTCCAGTTTTGCTCACACAGAGAATATACAAGTATAGTGAGGCTATGGATGAATGACAGAAAATCAACCAAAGAAGCATGGAAGTGGATTGTGTTGTGTGTGTGAAAAAAGGTAATAGAAAAAAAATCAAAACAGATTGACAAATCTCGTAATGAAGTAGAGAAAAGACTTCTTAATTATACAAATTTTTTCCACTGATTTTGGGAGGTTCTATCGTCATAGGTTTTGTTAGGTTTTGGGAGAAAGGCTTTTTGTGGTGTTAGGGTGTGCATTTGAATGGGTGGAATGTTTTAACAAGATAATTTTGGTATTACTTGGGGGGAGAAAATAAATTTTAAGGGTTTTACAATTTATAAGTAGAGATTCAAAGAAATGAGAAGTTCAAAATAATTGATAGAGTGTTAATAGCAGCACTCAAAGGAAATGACACGTGAAAATAGAAGCTCCTAGCATTATCTACGTAGTGCTCCTGACAGAAGATTAGCCATATTTAGCACTTATGTATTTTTATCAAAATTTCACTTTAGTCATTTTACATTTAATTGTGCCAATCAACCAATCTACATTTTAAGTAAAATGGTAATGCCACTCTTTTATGTATCTAGGGTTAAAAAATTTACAAAATTGCCATGTGAACTGTACCTGACATTTTTTTCACCTCATTAGCACCCTGCACTTTTATTAAAATCTCATTTTTATTATTGCAATTGCACCAAAATTTCACTTTAATTTCTTCACATTTAATTTCCATTGATCTTATTAATGTCAAATGGACAAAAATGTAATATTACAATATAATTTAAAATATAAATGATTGACTATCAAAATTAAAAATAAAAAAATCAAACGAGGTTTTGACAAAAATATTAAAGTGCTAAATGTAATTAACTTCAATAAATAAAAAGTCACAGAGCACACTAGGTTTGCAAATTAAGCTCTAAAAAATCCGTGGCAGTCCATTGGTGCACAAACATGAAAAATGATCGGCACGACTGGGTACCCTCAACTGCACATAAAAAATTAGGACAAATTACATATACCTCCCTCGAGATTTAGCTAAATTATAGATACCTCTTGAGATTTCAGAAATTACAGATACCCCCCTGAGGTTTATATTTTCATAACAAATTGCCCATTGAGATTTATATTTTTATAATAATTTGTCCCCTAATTTGTTATGCAAATAGTACCTTCAGGGATATCTGTAATTTCTCAAATCTCAGAGGGATATCCGTAATTTTGCTAAATCTTGAAGAGAGTATATGTAATTTGCCCAAAAAATTACAAATGGCAATGGGCGGGTTTGTATGTCTTGCACTTACCTCATATCCTATTAGGAGCGGCAGGACAAATCAGGAAGGGAGTAAGGTAATAATGAATTGATTTTGTAATTTTAAGAATCACGATATTTATAAAAATAAAAGGTGACATAAAATATTATGAATAATATTTTATAAGTGGTGAGAGTTAAAAGATATAAAATAAGAAATATAAAATTAATAAAATTAAAATAATGTTAAGTGTAATATTTTAATAAATGCCGATGGCCTTGTGGCTGGGGTCAGTGCCGATCCTTGGCATGGGCCCAGAAGGCCATGGCCTAGGGCTTCTCAAATAGATTTAAAAAATGGACTTCTCTTTTATTATGATTTAGTGTAATATATTAGGTATATTTTAAGTTTAAAAAAAAATTTAAAAATACCCAACTAACTTAAAATAAATTGACTCATTAAAAAATTGAAAGACCTATTCAAAAAAATTAAGATTGTTATCTATTAAAAATATACAAAAAAAAAGGGTCCCTCCTATTATAGTTTATTGTAATATATTAGGTATATTTTAAATTCAAAAAAATAAAATAAAATAAAAATTAAGGAAGACCCAAACTAACTTAAAATAAATTGACCTATTAAAAAATTGAAAGGCCCATTTAAACTAATTAGCATTGTTATCCATTGAAAATAATTTTGTAAAAAAACTAGATTCTGCAACTATGATTGATTTATTTGTTTCTAAAAATCGAAGAAGAACGAGGATCAAGCGACACTTATTAATTGTTGTAATGTAATACTAAGTATTTTTTGTGATTTTGACACAAATTTTTTGTCTTTTATCTTCATTTTTTTTTCATTCAATGAAAAAAAAAAATGTGAAGGGCCCCAAAAATTTATTAGTTGATTATTGACTTTGAGCCTCGGAAATCTCACGGCTGAGTCTGGCTGGGGTGCAGCACTCAGGTGTTTGCAAGGGTGAGATTGGAGGTTCAACTCTCTTATAGGGTGCTAATTTAATAACTAATAACCTTCTTTGATAAAAGAAAAAAGAGTAATATTTTAATGTTTTAGTTTTATTATATTTTTAAAAAAGTTAAATTATATATATTACATACATATAAAAATATTAATGTTTATATTTAAGAAATGTAATCATAGGGGTAGATGAAAACTCATCCGTGTTGAGTATTGTGAACCTGCTAAGTACTAGATATTGGGTCCTTGACCCAATGAGAGGTTTGAGGGACCTCTTCTATGCTTTTTAATCATTTTGATACCTTGATAATTTTTTATTATATTTGCGTTATCCAAATTTTTGGACGTCTCTTGTATTTGCATGATAACATTGTAATAATTTTCATATCATAAACTATAAATGTAATTCTATTCTGAAATCAACCATATAAATTCTTGTGATCCATTCATATTTTCTTTGCCATTTTGTTTGGTTTTAGAAGTCATTGTTCAAGTTTTCGCTGATATTAATCTCATAACTACTCTTTTTATATTCTTCATGATTTGCATTGGGTTTAGGCTTTTAGAGGCAAGTTTCCAAATCCTTCATGGTCAAGTTGTTGTTGAAGGAGACAAGCATTACATATCATTTATGTGAGAATCAACCATATAAATTCTTGTGATCCATTCATATTTTTTTTGCCGTTTTGTTTGGTTTTAGAAGACTTTAGAAGTCATTGTTAAAGTGCTAATTTAATAACTAATAACTTTCTTTGATAAAAGAAAAAAGAGTGTAATATTTTAATGTTTTAGTTTTATTATATTTTTAAAAAAGTTAAATTATATATATTACATACATATAAAAATATTTATATTTATATTTAAGAAATGTAATCATAGGGGTAGATGAAAACTTATTTGTGTTGAGTATTGTGAACCTGCTAAGTACTAGATATTGGGTCCTTGACCCAATGAGAGGTTTGAGGGACCTCTTCTATGCGTTTTAATCATTTTGATTCCTTGATAATTTTTTATTATATTTGCGTTATCCTAATTTTTGGACGTCTCTTGTATTTGCGTGATAACATTGTAATAATTTTCATATCATAAACTATAAACGTAATTCTGTTCTGAAATCAACCATATAAATTCTTGTGATCCATTCATATTTTCTTTGCCGTTTTGTTTGGTTTTAGAAGACTTTAGAAGTCATTGTTAAAGTGCTAATTTAATAACTAATAACTTTCTTTGATAAAAGAAAAAAGAGTGTAATATTTTAATGTTTTAGTTTTATTATATTTTTAAAAAAGTTAAATTATATATATTACATACATATAAAAATATTTAATATTTATATTTAAGAAATGTAATCATAGGGGTAGATGAAAACTTATTTGTGTTGAGTATTGTGAACCTGCTAAGTACTAGATATTGGGTCCTTGACCAATGAGAGGTTTGAGGGACCTCTTCTATGCGTTTTAATCATTTTGATTCCTTGATAATTTTTTATTATATTTGCGTTATCCTAATTTTTGGACGTCTCTTGTATTTGCGTGATAACATTGTAATAATTTTCATATCATAAACTATAACGTAATTCTGTTCTGAAATCAACCATATAAATTCTTGTGATCCATTCATATTTTCTTTGCCGTTTTGTTTGGTTTTAGAAGTCATTGTTAAAGTTTTCGCTGATATTAACCCCATAACCACTCTTTTTATATTTCTTCACGATTTGGATTGGGTTTAGGCTTTTAGAGGCAAGTTTCCAAATCCTTCATCGTCAAGTTGTGGTTGAAGGAGACAGGCATTACACATCATTTATGTGAGAATCAACCATATAAATTCTTGTGATCCATTCATATTTTTTTTGCTGTTTTGTTTGGTTTTAGAAGACTTTAGAAGTCATTGTTGAAGTGCTAATTTAATAACTAATAACTTTCTTTGATAAAAGAAAAAAGAGTGTAATATTTTAATGTTTTAGTTTTATTATATTTTTAAAAAAGTTAAATTATATATATATTACATACGTATAAAAATATTTAATATTTATATTTAAGAAATGTAATCATAGGGGTAGATGAAAACTTATTTGTGTTGAGTATTGTGAACCTGCTGAGTACTAGATATTGGGTCCTTGACCCAATGAGAGGTTTGAGGGACCTCTTCTATGCGTTTTAATCATTTTGATTCCTTGATAATTTTTTATTATATTTGCGTTATCCTAATTTTTGGACGTCTCTTGTATTTGCGTGATAACATTGTAATAATTTTCATATCATAAACTATAAATGTAATTCTATTCTGAAATCAACCATATAAATTCTTGTGATCCATTCATATTTTCTTTGCCGTTTTGTTTGGTTTTAGAAGTCATTGTTAAAGTTTTCGCTGATATTAACCCCATAACCACTCTTTTTATATTTCTTCACGATGTGGATTGGGTTTAGGCTTTTAGAGGCAAGTTTCCAAATCCTTCATGGTCAAGTTGTGGTTGAAGGAGACAGGCATTACACATCATTTATGTGAGAATCAATCATATAAATTCTTGTGATCCATTCATATTTTCTTTTCCGTTTTGTTTGGTTTTAGAAGACTTTAGAAGTCATTGTTGAAGTCTTCGTTGATATTAACCCCATAACCACTCTTTTTTATTTTATTTTATTTTTATTTCTTCACGATTTGGATTGGGTTTAGACTTTTAGAGGCAAGTTTCCAAATCCTTCATGGTCAAGTTGCGGTTGGAGGAGACTGACATTACACATTATTTATGTGAGAAAATTAATTTAGGTATTCTAATACACTGTTATATCATTGAATTTAAAAAATAAATTTAATTTTTAAACTAAACCAGCAGTACTCTTTTCATAATGTAGTCGATGTCATGAATTCATTTTTTAGATTTTTGAGATAATAGATCTAGCTTTTGTTTTTAGATAAATTATATCCATTTTTGTTTGATCCTTTAATTTTAATTGTATAAGTTTTATCATTAAATTTTTGGAAAATTTACTCATAAATTCCATATGGGTGAATATTGATCCATTTAATCTTAAAAGTTTTCTTACAAACCAATTAGTCATTTTTGTTTTGAAAAGTTGTATTTATTTGATTTGGTACCATTTGAGCTTAAGTAAATGCCCTTTTATGATTCATTTTTTCAATTTTTTGATTCGTTTTTGAGATAACAATGGAAATATAAGGTGTGAAAGATTCTTTTTGAGGGATTGGTGGCTGAAATGTTGGTTGTCGAACATGAAAATCTATATTTCTGTTAGTGTAGCTTTCTGGTGTTATATTGGAGTGTTACATTAAAGTGGTACGTTTGGAAAAGCACACCAAGGAGTTTTTGTGTGTTACATTGATTAGAGTGTTACGTTTGAGAAAAATATACTGAGGATGTTTTTGGAATGCTACGTTGTTACATTTGAGAAAAGTACACCGAAGAGTTTTTTAGTGTGACACTAGAGTGTTTACGTTTGAGAAAAATACACTAAAGAGTTTTTGTGTGTTATATTGATTGGAGTGTTACGTTTGAAAAAAGTACATTAAGGATGTTTGAAAAAAGTGCACTAAGAAATTTTTGTGTGTTATATTGATTAGAGTGTTACGTTTAGGAAAAATACACTAAGGAGTTTTTTTGGAATGTTATATTATTAGGTTTGAAAAAAGTACACTAAGAAGTTTTTTATTGTGTCATATTAGAGCGTTACGTTTTTTGATTGTTACATTGGAGTGTTATATTTGGAAAAAGTACACTAAACAGTTTTTTTTTTTTTGTGAAGTGTTTCATTTAATAATTTCAACATTATAAGAAAATTTACATTTGTCCCTCAACACATAACATGCGCGTTTATATTTGGCCATTTATATAATTTATACTAGAATGAGATCTTTAAGTCTATATTAAAAAAAGAAAAAGAAAAAAGAAAGGACCAAATATTTCATAAAATCACTATTTGGATTTATTATACTTTACCCTAATTTTTTTTTATATTGTATCAATTTAATTCAATTAATAACGTTTATTAAGAAATGTGAAAGGTGAATCCTATATATATATTCACATTGAACCATATTAAAAGGTCCGTTATCTTATATTTTCATTCACTCTGATTATTTTTTTTAAAAGGCCTTTGAAAATGACGCCTACTAATAAATTTTCAAAGATTTATTTGCAAGTCATTCAAGGAGAAAATTCATCATCATTCGTCAATCCAGCCCATTCACTAATCCAATTTAGTCCATAAGTCATCTGATCATTAATATCTTAAAATTGATAGTTGAAGGAGATGACATAGACATTGTGGGTTGGGGTGGTTGATTTCTAAAATCTATTAAACTCTGTATAGACCCTAAAATGAAAGACCCACAAAATTTTGATTTACCTATCTACTAGTTGAAAATGCAAGGCAACTAACTACCAAAACTCCTCCAAACTGGCGTTTGCCAAATCCATTAAGTTGAAAAAAATATATATTTGATTTAAGGCAAAAGCAAACTATCATCAAACAACCAAAGAAAAGGATGCACTAGTCCATTTGTCAACACCAAGAGAAAAATTGCCATTTTCGGATATGCGAAAATTTGATTTTTTTTTAATTTAAAATTAAATTGTTGAAATTAAAAAATAACAATAGTAACTGTTGAATTTTTTTCTCCTTCTTTTGTATATATCTTTTTCCTTGTACACTTTTTGCAAGTGAAGGAGGAAGGGAAGAGGGGTGATGTGAGTGGAGGGGTGGAGGGGTGAGGGTGTTCTATAGTGGTTTCAAGTGGAAGGGGGCGGTGAGAAGGATGGGAAGGTGTTAGCAAAAATTTAGTTTGGGTCAAATCAATAGAGGTGATTCGACAGAAAAATCAATTTTCATAAACAACAAATAGATCAAGCAATTGTGGTTGATGTTTTATGCCTTGATAGGTTTAAGGACTTCTTTGCAGGTCATTGACATAGAGAAATAAACTAAAACTGATATTATATTATTGAAATTGTTACTTGTTATAAAGATTTGAACAAGAACAAAAACAAAAACACAAACACAAAAGAACCAGAAAAAGTTTACTGATTACAAGAACTAGAAAACCATTACAGAACCACTAAATTTAAACTACTTCTAGAGAGAATAAACTACCCCTACAAATCTATTCTAAACTCATGTTGAGTGTTGGGTTTGATTGATGTCTTCTGCTTAAACTTCTTTGCCTATTTATACTCAAAACCCACGGGTGGTTTCCTTTGGCAAGAGATTGATTGACAGTTTCTTTCTCTAGCCACGTTTTTGTCTTTTGCCGCAACATGAAAACTACCTCCATATATCAGCAACATGAGAAGTTATCCCAATATATTAGCTATACCATAGTCACACACCAACTCCCTTCACAAACCCCAGCAAACTTAATAATAATAATAATAATAATAATAATAATATTTGTGGCCATAATTTTATTATAAAAATAATTTATGGTCTAAATCGACAGGTCATAATTAATTAAACGAGACTTGGCCCTAATCAACAAGCTATAATTGACAAAAAATTATTTTTTGGTGTCAACAATGCCCCCCCCCCCCCCCCCCTTCATTTAAGGTAGAAGTAAATTTTGCGTTAAATGAAATTAAAGACAAAAAATTTAGGGAAAGTTACGAATAAATCTTGAAATGTGAAAAGGTGGTCCAAGTAGTCCTTAAAGATTTTGTTACTCTGTTTAGTCCTGGTGGATAGGGGTTTACGAAAGTGCCCTTTTTTTTCGAATTGTGTGTTGACTCGGTTGGATTGCCTTTGGGGTGGGGCGTGATTGGGTGTCATGTTGGAAAAAAGCTCAATAGTAGATTATACTACATTTGGTTGTGAGACGATGTGACGTCATATTGGTTATAACCCACCCGTTTTCAGTGCATGCGTGTTATGATATGGAATCCCCAAATCAAGCAACAATATCAGGAACCTGTTGTCAGTGAATCCCTTCATTATTGGTGTTGCCGTTTTCCTGATCATGAAATTGGATGATTGTGCGGATATCGATTTGGGATTCAGAGATATATGGTAGGGTTTCATGTGTTATCTTGTGAGTTAGGCGTCATTTTTTCAAATCGGTGTTGTGGAGACAAAGTTAAAGGTTTGAAACGGTGGTCGGTGTGTTGGCTCAGTGTTGGTTGGAACGTTGATGTGTCGACGAGCTATAACAGTGACAATGGATCATAAGCGTAAGTGTGCTTCCTTGATACTTTTGTTGCGCGACTAAATGGTAGGGTTTACAATGTGTATAGTGTATGAATGTGAAATATTTGTGTTTGATTTTTTTTACGATGTGGTTGTCGTCATGGTTGTTCGGATGTGTTTGTCTGTTAGTATGTGTCCATTGATGTTTTTTTTTTTTTTTGTGTGTATTAGATGTTGTGTGTGAACCCATATGTGGGGGAGGGGGAATGGAAATATGTTTGTAAGATGCAGATGTTGGGTCTCCACCATATCCACCCACCATGATAATTTGTAGTATGTGATGAATTTATATATTATCCATGTGTGTTACATTGTAACACCCCCAAAATAAGGTACAATAATTTATTCCATAATATCTATAAGCGTGATGGAAATGACATATTTTCATTTATCAGAGTTTATATTACAAAAGGTATTACATGCGTTAAACATTCATAGACGTTCATCTTGGATCTACAACACATAATACAAGTTAATAACAACAAAATAAATGCCTTACGAGCTTACATCTTTTCAAGTTATAACTTGGTTACAACAAAAGAGAGTCATAAGCTCTATACATGTAAAGCCCTCGGTTTGAATAAGCATTTAAATACAAAAAATAATACAAAACAGAGCCTTCAGCTCCCAAGCTATGTCCTTGGAGGAAGCATATCACTTGTACCTGAAAATGGTTTTCCAAGTAGGGTGAGTCAAAGCCCAGTAGAGGTATACTAACACAATATATGAGTTTAACTAAGATATAAGTGTCAGACAAATGTTCAACATTCATAACCAACTTACATACTTTCCATGACATTTAGTAGTGATACTCATATCTCAATCCAATTCCATCTATTCATTTCAAGTAAATTCATTTCCTTTCAAGTCAATTCATGGGTCAAGTTCTAAGGCCTCGTTTGGGGACTGACTATTTTAGCCAAAAAGCCAAAAAGCCAACTAAAACTAGTCACATCACCTCTCTACTTTCTGCACATCTTTTTCGTAAAAAGCCAAAAAGTTACTAAAATAGCCTGTTCCCAAACGAGGATACAACAATTATTCAAACACTTCAATTTTTCCATTTTACGGAATTTTCGTCCGAGGGAATCGGCACCCATATATATTGATTCCAAGACTTTCACCCTGGACACTTTGGCCAACTTAATTTTAAATGGAGTCCATCCACTATCTCCTCTCAAACAATAGAGTACATCCCATTTCTCCTCCCAAACAAAGATACATATACAATGTATTTAAAACAATAATCACATAATCGAGTACATCCCTATCTTCTCCCAAACATGATATAATATAATGTTTTAAAAGTATTGTCATAATACATGATTATCACACAATATTAATGTCTAGATCATATTGTCATATTCAATGACATAATTTAAATGATTAGTTTTAATTCACCTAATTCTCATGCAATTTCTATAAAATGAGAGGGAAAATAATGGTCTGGTACCGTGCCGGACAGATTTGGCCGGATAGAGTTACGCCGGGCAAGATTTTGGCCGAGCAAATACTGGGCTGAGAAGGTGCTCGGTTAAGGCACCGATTGTGTGAACCGAGCTGCATGCTTCGCAGGAAGGCCGACCAGCCAAGCAGATGACCGGCGCCAGGAAGGGCGTAGTCGACCGAGCTATGAGTTGTTCGGCAGGAAGGCCGACAAAGGTGAATGCAGATATCTCGGACACGGTCCAGCCGGGATGCTGCGTAGCCCGGTTCCCTCAAGCTTAGCCAGCGGCGTGTTTGGGCACGAAGCACAGCCCGGCTGTTTTTGGGCAGCTCGGCTGCCGGGCTCCAGCAGAGAAGGCTGGCATTTGGGATTAGGTACCAGCATGGTGTGACCTGACAAAAGCATGGTTTATGTGCTGACAGACGGGATAGCAGAGCCACGTGTTGAGAGATCATTGGGAGTAGATATGAAGCGCAGAGAGGTATATAAACAAGTCGGCGCCACCCCTTAAAAGGATGGACAATTTTTGTAAGTAAGACTTACACTCAAACTCTCTCCCTTCTCTCTAGTCATTTTTCCAGGTGTGTGGTTCTAACTTGAGCGTCGGAGGTGTTTTCCGGCCACACACCGCCGGGTAGCTCACCGCTTTTGCACTTTCAGGTGATCGGACAGCTGAGGGACTTGGAAGAAAGGAAGTGCGGGTAGCCGGAATATTTTCCCCCCGCACAATTGGCGCCGTCTGTGGGAAGCTTGCAGATAAAACCTTATCTTCTGGGTTCATCTGATCGTCGTTCATGGCGCACAACGAGGAGTTTCCGTTGTCCGCCGTCGACGGAGCCACCCCTGAGTTTGCCCGGCAGAGAGAAGGACTCCCGTCCGTCTTTCGATGGCGGACCTGGAGACAGCCACCGGAGGACAGGCGGGAGACACGCGGGATAAGCGCGGGAGAAGTCATGGCCATTCCCGTAGTCCAGACGGTCACCGCGGCGGAGAGAGTCACACTCCAAACGCCTGGAACACAAGTTGCGGGACCAAGATGCCGTCATCCGGCGAATGGCGGCGGAGATGGAGGAGCTCAAGCGGCGTTACAAAGGGAAGGGTGTAGCTGGAGTAGGTGACCACAGTGAGCGCACCCCATCCCGCCATTCAGCCCCCTCCCGCCGTTCAGCCAGCCAGAGTCAGAAGCACACTCCGGCAATCTCTATTACCAGGAGCTATAGAGATGGTGACACCGACTTGCACGCAGAGAAGTCCAGCGCGCGAGATAGTACTTATAGACCCTCACGTCCGGATACGACGTCGAGGTATTCCTATTCCGCCTGTACAGAGGATTTGCGGGCAGTTCTAAAGGAACGGGCTCGCCGGCGGGAAGCTCAAAGGGTGCCGGCGTTCCAGCGGTTATCCTACGGAGCCCACGCCAGCGAGGAGGTCGGAATGCCTCCACCGCGCCAAGCGGCGCCACTCCTTTTAGATACAGATTTGGCTAGGTTGAGCGCCACTCCTTTTTCACTGGAGATAGAAGCAGCGCCGCTCCCGGCGGGATTCCACCAGCCAAAGTTTACCCTTTACGATGGAAAGACCGATCCGTACATGCATATAAGTCATTTCCGACAGGTTATGGCCGGACACCGGCGGAATGATGCTCTTATGTGCCTAATCTTTCCGTCGAGTTTGGGCGAATTGGGATTGAAGTGGTTTGGAAGGCTCCCGGAGGGAAGTATTGAAAGGTGGCAACAGCTGGCCGAAGCCTTCGTAACGCGCTTCACGACTAACACCAAAACTCCTAAGGAAGTTGATCACCTCCTGAGTATCAAGATGGAACCGAGCGACACACTCAAGGCGTACAACTCCAGGTATTGGGAGACTTTCAATGAGATACTGGACTGCCCGGTCAACCTTGCTATCGTACAGTATAAGCGCGGGCTCCCGGTCGGACATAGACTGCGAGACTCACTTACCATGCAACAACCTACGACCATGGTACAGCTTATGCAGCGCATCAATGAGCATATCCGGGTAGAGGATGATGCCTCGGCCTCAACCGAGAAGGCAGCCCCGGTCGAAACGCCCAAGAAGTTGGCAGGAAAAGTGCATGCAGTCGGGCAAGAGTCCGGCCGATCTAGTGACCGAGCTGAAGAGTCTGACCGAGGTTCAAACCGCAAGAACCGGGGTAGGGAGCGGCGTAATGACAGGAATGATTACCGCCGGGATGACTACGCCCAAGATAATGTGGCCGATGCAGGCAGAAGGTTGAAAGCAAGAACAGGCATCACCACGGTCTTCAAAATTCCAATCTATCGCATACTTAGTGAAATCCGTGACGAGGAATACGTCCGGTTTCCTGCTAAGTTAGGCGACGGGCAGAGAGGCTTCAACTCCAAGTACCGTTGTACCTTTCACCGGGAACGTGGCCACCGAACAGAGGACTGTCTGCCTTTGAGGCAGCACTTAGAAGAGCTAGTGGCAGCGGGCATCTGGACCTCTACATTGATGGAGGAGTTAAGGCAAATCAGGTTCCAGTTCGATCCACGCGGACCGGATGACCGAGATGCACCTCCGCAAGGGGTTGTAAATGTCATCCACGGCATAGTGGAACCGGCGCGTGTTTGCGAGCTTCGTGGTATGATTAAGAAGGCAGAACACATGAGGGAAGTTTTGTCAGTTCAGCCTGCGCTCAAGAGGGGGAAGACAGAAGTAAAGGATGTAATCAGCTTTTCCTCAAAGATTTGGAGCGCATACAGACACCGCACAATGACGCCTTGGTAGTAACTCTCCGCGTCAATGATTTTGAAGTTAAAAGGATCTTGATCGATCAGGGAAGTTCGGTCGAGATCATGTATTACGACGCTTTCAAACAGCTCAAGCTCCGAGACACGGATTTGGCCCAGCAACTTCGCCATTGGTCGGTTTCAAACTCACAACCGGAGTGGCCTTTGGGAAAAATTATCCTGCCGGTTAAAGCGGGATCAGTGGTCAAACAGGTTGAATTCTGGGTATTGCAGGTGCCGTCTACTTACAATCTGATCCTTGGCAGGGGATGGCTTCATGCAATGCAAGCCGTGGCATCAACCTTTCACCAAGTAATGAGATTTCCCTCGGCTATGGGGCAGTTGAGGAGATTGGGGGCGATCAGGTTATGTCAAAACAGTGCTTTGTGGCGGTCAATGGAAGCCGGGCTGCCAAGGGATTTGTTCAAATGATTGAGGGACCGGAGGACAGGTAGTGCTGGATGATGTGGGCACTAAGGCAGAAGACAAAGCCGTGGAAGGATTGGTGGAAGTGCGAATTGATACCGAGCAGCCGGACAAGTTCTTCTTGCTCGGCTCCACCCTCACGGCACAAGAGAGGACCGAGATGGTGGAGTTCCTTATGGCCAACATTGAAGTTTTCGCATGGTCGCCTTATGACATGCCTGGCCTCGATCCAAACTTCATCTGCCATCATCTCAATGTCTTCCCCGGAGCCAAGCCGGTCATTCAGCGAACAAGGAGGGTCAGCATTGCACCACGCCGAGGTAGTGGCGGAGGAAGTAAGAATCTGCTTGAGGCACGAGCAATTCAGGAAGTTCACTATCCTCGGTGGATTTCAAATACAGTCGTTGTACCGAAGAAGAATGGGAAGTGCGGGTTGCGTTGATTACAAGACCGTCAAAC